>JAOTAV010049434.1:0-16467 GCA_026546445.1 Cyclargus thomasi
TAAGACTACTTTTGTTCGTGTGGGAAGAACATACCGGAGGCGTTTTAAGGAATGCCAAGTTGCAAATACCTTCCTACTAATTTCCTGGAGTTGTGGCTTCCAGGCTAAATTCTCATCGAAGTACACCCCGAGATTTTTAACGACCTTGCTGAAAGGAATTGTTACACCATTGATCAGGACGGGGGGTAAGGAATTACAGTCAATCCTGGAGACCAGCCCAGGGCTGCCGATTAGGACTAGCTGAGTTTTAATGGGATTAATAGAAATACCGTGATTTTTACTCCATTCACAGATTGTCAGTAAATCATTATTTAGCTTTCCGATAGCAGAGTAAAGACTACTTAATTCTGATTGAACATATATTTGTAAATCATCTGCATACAGGTGGTAAAAAGAAGAAATTGACGCTATGATAGAGTTTATAAACAAGGAAAATAAAAGTGGCGATAATACTCCACCTTGTGGAACGCCGCCCGAGATATCACTCCAGTCGGAAAACCTATCTGATAGCTTCACTCTTTGTCGTCTTCCCACAAGGTAGCTACGGAGAAAATCAATCACAAAGGGCGAAAGGTTACAGGACGCGAGTCTGACTAAGAGAATGTCGTGATCTATGCAGTTGAAAGCATTGCTAAAATCAAGTAATGCAAGGATTGTAAGCTTCCTCTGGTCCATTCCTAGCCGTATATCATCTGCAACTTTTACCAAGGCGGTTGTCGTACTATGACCAGTACGAAAGCCAGACTGTAGCGGTGTAAGCAGATTATTGCGGATGACATAGTTTGTAAGCTGGCAATGGATAATTTTCTCCAGTACCTTGGACAAATAGGGAAGGATTGAAATAGGACGGTAATCAGAAGGAAATTTTGGACAGGACGACTTAGGTAAGGGAACAATATAAGCAGATTTCCAGGCATCGGGAAATGTAGAGGATACTAAACAGGAATTTATTATGTGTGAAAGTATAGGTAAGATGATGTCTAAAATAGGAACAACCATACTACGACTGATGCCATCGTCACCGACTGCATTCGAAGATATGGACGTAACAAGCCTTTTGATCTCCGTCTCAGTAACAGGGACAAGAAGGAAAGGCTCAAAATTAGGAGAGGGTAATGAGGATATGAATTGCAAGGTGCGTGATTTAATGTTTGGATCAAGGTTGGAGGAGGAAGTAAAATGCTTATTTAACAGGTTAAGATCAATAGTGTTACAATCCTTTGTTTCAGAACGGCCCACACCGAGAGTTTTAAGAAATTTCCACGTTTTGGCAGGATCACCATTCTCAATTGAACTGTGGATGTGACGTCGCTGGGCATCGCGACACATTGTGTTGCAGCGGTTACGTATTTTAATATATTTATCTCTAGACTCATCGGTGTTTTTTTTCTTGTATTTAGCTTTCGCCGCGTGTTTGGCATTAATCAAAGCTTTAATCTCATCTGAAAGCCAAGGTGCGGGAAGATGTTTCATCTTTACAGGCTTAACAGGGGCATGCTTGTCGTAGAGAGATTGAATCGTAGCGTTGAATTTGGCGATTTTATCATTAATACACTGAGTTTCTAATAATTCAGTCCAGTCAATGTTACAGGCATCCTCCCTAAGGCTCTTAACATCCATGGCAGAAAAGTTACGTTGCATAAGAGTTTTAACTTTGGCTTTAGGGGGTCGAACATTATAGGCCACAAATACAAGGTCATGGTACGAAAATATTTCCGCCGAACACTGTCCATGCTTAGTGACAAGATTAGGTGAGGAAACTATGATAAGGTCAAGCAGGGAAGGACGGCAACCTGGGAAACAGTGAGTTGGATCTAATGGTAGGATTTTCATATTATAGTCGTCTAAAACAGAAGTAAGTTTAGCAGAACGATTATCATTTTTGAGTAAACAGGTGTTAAAGTCACCCATTAAAATGGAGTGACTGTAGTTAGGCGAAAAATTTTCTAGTGTGCACTCAAAAGATTCGAAATAATCGTAATACTTGGACGGACTGTAGTAAACACCTAGTAATATTTTACTGTAACGGCTTACCTGAACTTCCAAAAGCAAAAACTCTAAAGCATCCGCAGCAGGGGGCTGGGCTGATGAGCTAATAATAGTATGAGGCAAATCAGAACGTAGATAGATTCCAACGCCACCTCCACTCCTACCAGTGCGATCATTGCGAATCAGTTTGAAACCAGGTAAACCGTAACACGTTGAGGGTAAGCAAGGCTTTAGCCAAGTCTCAGATACAAGGATCGCATCGACATTAACATGTTCAAAGGAAGTGAGCAAGTCAGTATAGTGAGCAGGTATGCTTTGCGCGTTAATATGGACCGCCTTAAAACATTTTTCCACAGAAGAGAAATTTGCAATTAAGGATTCCCTGAGAGGCGTTAATGTTGCACTTTGAAAACTTTCATTGCTGTCAGTAGAAGAGATTGAAAAAAAATCATCCGTAGATGAGTCAAAACTAATATTATTCATATATAATATATACTATAATAAATAAACTTATATATAATGAATATAAAATTTGTGCAATATTACACAAAATGTAACTTATACAATAAAATATAAATTTAACTTATACGGTAAAAACAATAGCATGAAAAACATAGTCTCATACCAAACCAGATATTTCCACATTACAAATGCCTAATTACATACAGTTTGTATTTTAAAATATATGAACATAATACTATAATGAGACAGAAATAAAAAAATTAATAAAACCCAAACATTTAACCCTACCCAACAATTAAACTTTTTTCTTTTTTAACAAGTTGTTAAAGAAGAAAAAGAAAAGTCAAGCTGACAGCTGACAATGAACTGTCAATCAAACGCCATTGACATTGGACAAAGCTTTCAAACTTATTTTACAAAACACTACATGTTATTATTTTAATAAATAAAATAGTAAGTCACAACACAAATAAATTAACATACCAAGCAAAGATGAGCGATTTAAAATGCAGAATACAATAACTAAACAAAAGCAAAAAGTAATAATAAAAAGAGTTACAACATCTTGATTAAAAAGAACAAATGACAGTGCAAAATCAGATAAAAACCAAAAATGTTTAGCAATGAGAAAGGCAATCTAAGCTATGTAACATGCAGCAACTAATCATAAGGTAAGCAATGGTATGATTTAAAGTGATTATGGGTTGATCAATGAAAGGTAATAATGCTTACTTGGCCTTAACATTTCTTTTTGTTCTAGGTGCAGTACGGCCCGAATCAGTCTTGGAATTGATAGGATTGGGCTGTTTAGATCCTGGCGAAGAAGTTGGACACTTGATGGCATCAAGGTCTTCCATGCTGAGAACACGGTGTCTAGAGCCATCTGTTCCGATGACTAAGATAGTACCATTACTCGTCCAACACTTAGACTGACCGTAGCGTTCTCGTGCAGCCATAAATACTGTATGTCGCTTTCTTGTCAAGAACTCGGAAATGGTGATACCTGTCTGTTTTAAATTCGACTTTGCATTCCAAATCCTTGAGCGTAGTGCCAAATCGTGAAACTTGACTACAATAGGCCTAGGCTTCTCTTTCTGACGACCCAGTCTATTACAGTACTTAATAGAAGACGAATCTACACCTGGTATGCTGAGCTTAGAAGAAATCAGTTCGGACACAGAAGAACACAAATCATTATTATTCTCAGGAACACCATGCAACAACAGGATTTTTCTGCGACTTCTCATTTCCATCTGATCATTGAGGTTGGACAGCATTTGCACTTGAGTTTGAAGTGATTGCAAGGCATTGACTACAAATATCTTAAAGGTGTTAAACTCACGGCTTAGCTTAGCAGATGGACTTTCACTATGCTCAGATGTAGCTGCAGACTGTAGATCCTGCTGGAAGGTGGCCATCCGAGTATTGAACATCTGTGTCATTTCTTCAATGGTTTGCTTAATTGACTCCATAGTGATGAGCAGAAGTAGTTTTTATATATTAAAATGTTTGATGAATCTTTTAGGTGACAAAGTTGTGTGTTAGTGACGATTGTTGTAATGTTAAGACAGTGAAACTTTAACAGGAGAATTGATATACTGGTAGGTAAAGACTAATTATTTAACACATAATAGTGCCTCAAAAGTTTGTAAATTAATTTAATTAGCTATTTTAAATAAAGAGCAATCAAGAGCACGTCTACACTTTTTCACACCTACCCGCCCAAAAAAAAATTATTTTTTCATTATCAGAGTTTGGTCAGTCAGGATAAATATCTCTAGGTAGGAGCGCATTAATCTACATTAATTTCGGTAATGTGAAAGTATGTTTGTGTGTTTATTTGTCTGACCTTCCTTCTCGCTGCCACAAAGCAACCAGTCGACTTGTTTTGACATAGACTTGGAAGGATGGAGAGTAACAAAGTCTACTTTTGGTGTTGGAAAAACATAGTGTTTTTAAAGGAGCTAACAAACTATTCTTTTTTCACGTGATTCTGAGTCTGATATTTAATTACTAAAACAAAAGAATGAATAAACAGATTCAAATTAATATTTTATTATACGTCACGAGCGTGTACGTGCCCGCACTGAGCGTACGCGAACGCAGAGTGCGTCTACACGACGACCGGGTACACGGCATCACTGGCAATGCCGCAGTGATTGTTCCTGTTACGCGCCATCTTCCCGTACCCCTGCTCGCCCCATCTAGTGTCCCACGAGTTCTTCACGAGCCAGTAGTCCTGACCGTTCAGGGTTCCGTAGCCGACGAGTGTCACGGCATGATTGACATCCTCGGAGCAGTTTGCGTCATAGTAGACGCCGCCGCCGTACTGCTGGAAGCTCGCGAGATCGCCTTTGATGGCAACGGAGATGGGGCCGATCGTGGCGACCGCGTGTTTAAGCGCCTCCTCATCGCGACTCTTGATACCCACCACGCCGGAGACTCGCGCGCCGACCGCCTCCGGTTTGTATCTGATGAAGCAAACGAAACTCTCAGACGGCGAAAGTGTCTATCTCTTCACGCCCAAGCCGCCGAACCACAGACACGTCAAACTTATAAAGTAGTCTGAAGACGGACATGTCGTATAACATGCATTTCATTAGTTTATTATGAAACAAGGCTATCACAAAATCTGTGATTCAATTAGGGTTCTAACTTTAAATTTTTAGTGACTATAAATTCGTAAAGGTCGGTAATAAGCAACAACAGTCAACAGCCGTAAGACATTTGAGCGTCTGTGGCCTAATGGGTAAACACCTTTGGTTCACACTCGAGAGGGTGCAGGTGAAGGCGTGTACCAGTGAGACATTTTCCGATCTCAAGTACAAAACACGGATGCTAATTGCCGTGGGAGAGTCATGCTTCGGCCCGAATGGGCTGGCTCGACCGGAGTGATACCTCCCTCACAGAAAACTGACGTGAAACGGCGTTGTGCTGTGTTCTGTTCAGTGAGTAAGTTTACCGGTGGCCAAACTTCCCTAATCCCTATTCCCATTCCCTATTTCCTCATAGAGGCCGGCAACGCACTTGCTACTCGTCCATGGGTGACGGCAGGATATATGCACGACGTGCGCGCAGCCCTATTCGTGGGTAAGCCGTATTTATTCAGACGGCGCCTGTCGCGTCACTGCCACACGAATGAAAGTTGTGTATTAACAAACGCACGCACACATATAGCCGCGCGCACAACTGAGTTGTACTATCTTTACCTGCACTGGAAGACTTGTCCGCCGGCGGAGGTGTACGGATAACTCGCCTCAGTATCGATGCCGTACTCTTTTATGTACTGGTACGCCGTCGACGGTATACCACCTTGACACCCCATGTTCCTCTTGTCGCAGTCTACCAGGTTCTGCTCTGATAGCTCTACCAGGTTACCGTTCTTCAGGAAATTGAGACCTTCAAGGGCGCCGGTCTAGAAATAAAAAAAAGGTATAACACGGTCACATTAAATATATTAGCTAGTTTTCTGTTGCTGTTTTTATCTCTTATATGCTTATCTTTCCTCTGTAGTCTGTATCAACTCCCTGATAGTACATATTGACTAATTGACTGACTGGTCATGATCGACAAGTAATTAACGGCTGAAGCTACAATTTGGCGAGTAGCTACCCTATAAAGTAATACTATATGTGTATGTTATTGAATAGATACTGAAATATATAATAATAAAAAAATTGAATTTAAAAATATTATGGTGCTCACAGTGCTGAAGGCCCAGCACGAACCGCACAGTCCCTGGTTCTTGACGCGCGTGACGGCGCCCTTCCTCCGCCAGTCTACCTCGGCCGGCACCTCGCCCGGCAACATCACGTGATCGGACATCGATATGTTGCGTGTACCCACCCCGCTGCGAAGCAAACGCTCATTACAGATAGTGTCACTCAGTTGTGCGCGCAGCCCTACCACCTATGTGTAAGCCTTGTTTACTCGGACGACGCCTACCGCGTCACTGCCACGCGAATGAAAGTTGTGTATTTTCAAGCGCACGCACACATAGGGCCGCGCGCACCACTGACTTGAACTATCAGTAGAAACCTTCTAGCGAGAGCATATAAAACCAATTAGTGACTTCTTAGAAATGGTGCGCCCTATTTCGGATTAAAAGAACTTGGCACGAACTAAGATACAAATTTTGACGTTTTTTATAAAGTTTTGTGCCAACCTACAGCGATTTCAACAAAGTAGCTCTTTGTATGCGCCGGCACACAGCCAAAAAGTTAAGATTTATTTAACTGTGTGTGCGGTAGCGCATAGAGATAGAAACTAGTGCGCACACGCACATGCTTAGTACTTAATAATTCTAAAATAATACACTTAATACCGCCTTATACTCTCCCCGGTAGTCGGAACTACAAAAATGCTTGAAAATTGTGAAAAAGTTTCCTTTTATTTTATACGGGGTGATACAAAAGAAAGTTTAAGTAAGTGTAACAAGAGTACTTAAGGGTGTGTATGTGTTTCTTATAATGCATATAAAACGTATATATAGAGTGTAATTTTATCGGGACGAAATAATCTCGGTCGAGCTCGGTAGACGGAGGCAGTGGACAAACGACCATAAGGTCTGCATCGCGATTGATCGCTATCTGCAGTTACCTGATGCAGGAGAGGTGCAGGCGCGCCTCGTCGGCGGTGAGGTCGGCGAACTGGTTGAGTGCGCGCGTGTAGCTGAACTGCCCGGCCATGTAACGTCTGTTATGCTCCTCCACAGTGCGCTTGGTGTTAGCGAACAACTCTCTACGGTACAGATCCTCCTTGCCGGAGTACTGTTTGTTGTGCTTCGCCTGTAACCAATTTTTTTACAAACATTAACCCCCTGATTCTTAAAAATATTGAAACAGTGTATAACTAATCAAGGTTCGCTGTCCCTTTCTTTCGTGTGACGTTTTCAATATTCCACAAAGGGACTGCGAACCTTGATCTGATTAATTATTTTTTGGCTTTATGCCAATATCTCATTTTACTCGATTTGCAATTACATTTTGTCCGCACATTTTGTCTGGACTAGAGGTCGCCCTGTCGAAATTCGACTAAATATTTAATTCCATCGTGTAGAGGAGCTATAAAAAAGTATCATATGTTCACAATTCAATCACTTTATAAAAAAAAACACAGACTTCAACCATTAACAAAAGAGTATTTTTTGTGATTATCGTGGTATGTCAAAATAATGTAGTGTGCGTATCGTTTTTTTTCTACTTTTTTGGCAACATGACAAAACTGGTGCGTATTTTGTGCCACAGATAATCTAATTTTAATTCAATTTTCTTGTTCTTATACTTTTAAATAAGTAAAAAAGCAATAGTAATAGAAAAATCTGCAAACAATTTAATAAAATGCTAGTACACATATTTCAAGTTTTTCAACCACCCCTACCGCAAAGATCCGCAGGTGTATCTGCGCAATTTTTGTTTCTAATTGCTATACACTTATTGACCCTTATCTGTTTGAAAAATAACCCTGTAAGTCTTAGTAGTTTTTACAAAAAATAAATTTATAATTTTACTCTCATACATTATTTTCGTAATTATTTTTTTTCACCTTCAAAACTCCTTTTTTGTGAAAAAAATATTAAAGATTTATTGTTATAAATTACTAAACCTATCGAATTATTTTTTTCCACAGCAAATTCCAACTTTTTTGCGAATGTCGATCTTAGCGATTTCGGACTAACGTGCGGCGCGTACTAACAATACGAAAACATGTACCTTATACGCCTCCCACTCCTGTTGTATGTCTTCGAAGGCGAGCGCCGCCGACACCAGCACCAGTAACACGATGGAGCACCTCATATTGATCTTTGTTGGAAAAATAAAGAGATATTTACCCACGGCTTCGTCTGAAAATGGTTCATACCACGGGACCATATAATCGGGTTTGAAAGTATCATATCACCCAAGTCACCAGCTCATATCCTCTTTGTATACTGAATTTCATTAAAATCCGTTCAGTACTTTCACTTTGATTGACGGAAAAACATCCAAATAAAAAAACTTTTTATGTATAATATTACTGAGAAAAACGCCCCGCCAATAATAAGTCCGCTGCATTATATGGCTGCCTTAGTTTGTTATGAAGCTTTAGTCGTATATCAGACAAGGACAAACAAAACACCCCATTGGCGTAGAGGAGTTAGGAAGTAATTGGTCTATGTCTTTAGTAAGATCTCTAATATGACATAACCTCTTATAATCCACTAACAATGGCTAAATGAGCAGTAACATTCGATCTATTATTAATAGGATGCACACATCCCTTCAACATTTAATTAAGACTATCTGACATAAAACAACTTAAATCAAAATCAAGCGTATTGAAAAATAAAACTTAACTTAATGAGTTAAAGAACACAAAAATTAAAATCGCGGTCTCGGAGCGACTAGGAGCAGAATAGCACGGTTGTCGGAGCCACATTTTACATGGCAACTTTTCTCTCAACTCTCTATAATCTTTATAATCTTTGCAACTCTTTATAATGTTTGATCGAAGTCAGTAACATATCTATACATGTGTGTCTGTACAATTTATATTTTTACAAACTAATCAATGTAGAAGGTTTAGAAACAGTAATAGAACACAAATCGACAAAAAAAAGTTTTCTGTAAGTATAAGCGCTTACAGATTTTTTTTGTCGATTTGATTCCGATTTGATCTCCGAAACTACTGAACGGATTCGAATAAATCTTTTTTTAATAGCTATTTGGTCTAAGCAACACATATGATACTTTGTAAAATGGATGGAAGGGAAAATTTACAGTTCCCGTGATATACAAAGTTATGATATAAATCAAGAGCACTTACCTAAATCTTGCACAGTTGTAATATTGAACTGGAAGATTGTGGCTGGCTCATGTTGGTTTTTGCGTATTTATAAGGCGAAGAGCTCGAAGATTCACTAGATATGTCCCGAATACCGACGAACTAGGACAGTACTAAAATTCAAAATATGTTCGTTTCTTATCAGTCAATTATTTTGTTAGCACGTTATTAGTTGTACTTCGATCGCCCCCGTGCGGGAGGTAAGTCGTGTGACTATCCGAAAAATGAATCAAATATTACATTGAACTTATTATTTGGTTTGCAGATGTGAGATTTCTCATTTCAGTAACCAATCTCAACCAAGATGGAGTAGCCGTGAATCAGTGGAATGAAGAAAGATAGTCTATATAAGCATTACACTTTTCTGTTGATAGTTATTTTAACCAGTGGCTACCGGTTAGTGGTGGCCATAGGCGTATAAAGGGGTGCGTGGTTCCCCACCATGATCCCACCCCAAAATGATATCTGGTAGGTGTTATTAATTCAACTATAAAAATATTTGTTAGCTCAGAACCTCCCGGGGCCTTTGGGTCGAAGGCTCGTAGCAGTTTGCCAGTAATTTTACGCCACTGACTCAAACTCTTGTGTTAGTCGCCAACAGTCTGTCCTCAGTATCCCATCTTGCAACGTCGTCAATAATAATAAAAGAAAGAACCCACACCATTAGAAGGTAAATAATACGAATATTCGACACGAATATTTTATTTTATACATAACAAATATTTACGTTAGGTTATTTCCAAAGTGTATGACTTTCCGGTTAACGCGAAACTATTAAATTATTTGGTTCACAAATAATACTCCGTGCGCATAAAATGTTATTAAAATAAAAAATTCTACGTGTTGCGTAACAAATACGCGACGTTTTTAGGCCGGTATTAATAGGCAGCGCTTAGTACTAGAGTTAATACTTAAGAGCATTATCAAAAATTTTGAGACGTTTTCATTCATAAAGAGACCTTCCCTTATGAATGAAAACAGTATTTCTGATTTTTTTTGATCATGCTCTTAGTATTAAGCGCTGACTATGATTGAAGACATAAGTGGAAAAACCAGATAACTAACATTTTACATAATCGGTACAATCACTATTTTTTCTCTTAAAATTTTTACAAATCCTGTAACCTACCTACTTGATCATCCAGCTAATGTGTCTACATCATCTATACATATAATAAAACAGTAAAATTGACGTGTCTGTGCATAGAGTATTTTTACAATAAATATAAATATAAATCCACAGAAAAAATGGTGTCCGTCTGTTTGTACGCGCTAGTCTCAGGAACTACTTGACGGATTTGAATAAATCTTTTTTTGTTTAATAGCTATTAGGTCTGGGCAACATATAGGATACTTTTTATCCCGTGTGACATATAAATTTTTATGCAACGAAGTTGCGGGCACCAACTAGTTATACATACATGCAGCTATACATTTACATTTTTTGATTTCAAATGTGTTTCTGGTAAATAAAACGCCATTTAAAAATTAATTAAATTGTTAGTTGTCCGCTTCTTCCACCTATGTCTTTAATAACGGGGGCGTAGAATGCCTATTTTTGATAATTCTGATTTTCTGAAGACCAAAATTCGGAACACTTATTTCTAGTTTGGCCGAAAACGTTATCCCCTATGCATCTTATCTTAAACTGTAATATTGTTAAATTGTACTGATAAATTATAATTTACTTACAAATTCTAACATTTAGTTTGTACAACTTATTTATATATTGGCACAGAGACTGACGATAACGATAGTGACGACTGGTTTTTCATAAGTGTACTAAATCATATGGGGACATAAGTGGAAGAAGCGGATAAGTAACATCTTTACAAGTTTCGAGTAAATACTACTTTCCTCCTATAAAATTGCAACAAATCTTTGTAAATTACGTATTCCGTTATCTAGCTCGTGTATCTGGCTATACTCGTACATCAAATACACATTATTATAATTTCAAATCATTTTTCTGGTCCTAAAGCGTCCATCTACGCAATAATCCTGGAGATATTTTAATGTTAGTTACCCGCTTCTTCCACTTATGTCTTTATATATGACATAGTATATAACGCGTTCGCTCAATATTGTCGGTAGCGGTCATTGACCCTCTGACAATAAATTTGTCATTTCTATACAAAACACGAATGCGAACGAGGAGTTTTGATGTGACTTTGTTGTGTGTGTTGTGGACAACCGTAGTTTGTATAGAAACGACAAATTGATTGTCAGTGTTGATGACTGTCATTAACACTGACAATAAATTTGTCGTTAAAACACACACAACAAAGTCACATCAAATCTCTTTGTTCGCTATCGTGTTTTGTATAGACCGACAATATTTGGTTTCGAGCATAAACGGTACATATAGTTTTTCTCTCGAAACGGTCCACTCAGATTTCTGAAACTTCGTACTTCAGACTGAGGTCACACGCTCAATCGGTCATCAGTAAAGTCCATCAGACTGAAGACTGAAAATTGAAAAATGGATCAGTCCGTCGATCAACCGTTTAGACGATCGATCTCTCGTTTGACCGAACTGAAGGACTGATGCCAGATTGAGCGTGTAACCTACATCTTGTCTTGAATGTCATAAATTTCTTAATCTTCATATTAAAAGAACTTGTGCAAATTGTAGACCTACATATCGACGACACAAAAATTATGAACATAACATTATGCGTCTTACCTTTTTTCCGAGTTGTAATACGGTTCGCCGCCACAACAAAATGTACGGTGACTGCGGTATTCTCGACAATAGAACATACACTCGCCTACTATATACAGTACTTATTGCTATTATTTACACAAAAAAGTTTATACAGGATGTTGCAAAACAAACTTATAATACTTTGGTGTATGTGTGCGTTTCCTATAAAGAGTTATGTAACTCTCTGTGAAAATAATTGGGTGATTCAATTTTTTTCTGTCACGCAATTTCTGCCTTTCCGAGCTTAAATCGTAATGATTACAAATTACTAATACCTAATTTAGATCTGATCACTTTTACACATTATCTTTAATAGATAGACTAACATTGTAACTGAGAATTTCAGAATAAACTACAGTTCTTATATGCTTACAAGAAACTGCTTGCCTGGGGAATACAAATGACCCAGAATTTGTATGAAAATATGGTTTTGTGACTCAAACCACCGACTTTTTACATATAAATGTTAAGATTTAGTATTTATTTAGTAAATTATCGGTTAAGATATTTCATTAGCTATCGAGTAAACTTATTTTATTAATGAAAAAAGTGCCGATTAACTTTTTATTCAAAAAAAAGTTGATTCACCCAATATCACATACACACAACATAATTTCATACATAAAAGGATTATACGTTTGTTTGTGTACGTCCCGTATAAGACTAAAATACCTACAAACTTTAGTGCAAAGTGTGAGCTTAACAATAATTGATTAGTAATAACTCTCTCACAAAACTACAAGAATCCTTCTTTCTAGTTCTTTTCGACATATCAGACTAAGACAGAAACATTTCGGGTAGCAAAATAACAAAACTATATAAATGACTAGATACAGTTTATGAATGACGACATTAAAAACATATTCGTTAGGCCGTTTGTCCACCGCACGCCGTCACCGTCACCGTTATTTCGGTTCGATAAAATGCCACTGTATTACATAGACTGTAAGTTTCATTTAGCTCTACGTCACCACAGAGCAGCGACGACATGAGAGCTGGAGCAATGTCGGTAGAAATAAAACCTATAGCCACTTTATAATCTAGACCTTAAATCATAATTTGGCATTTTATCGGTTCAACCAATCTCGTTGACGGTGTCGGCGTGAGGTGGACAAACGACCTAACTATGCCAAAATGTGTCAACTGGTATATTTGTTAATACAGTACAGTGACAATGTACTATCAAATAAATTGATACATAGTTCACGGTCCTGACGGGGCATCATTATCTATTTGTCGGATAATGTCGATTCAATGTCAGTCGCGACTCGAGATATGTCGCCTGGCTTTGAGTTTTGACATAACGTGGCTAAACGATGTTAGCCATCAGAGTGCGGGTTTGCACAATGGGGGAAATTGAAAAAGAGCTAGTTGACGGACCTACGTCATTTGGTCGGAACATGTCAATTCCATGTGAGTCGTGATCTGTCGGCTAAGTTTGACATAGCCCAACCAAACTACTCAGATCCACGATCTGCATCTGTTTCAACTTCTCTGATTGTACGAGTGACGGTGAGCATCGTTAGGTGACGCTCTACAACTCCCATATAAAATCTCACTAAACGCAAAACGCGTTCTCGCGGCACTCTGGCTATGAATCAACTTTTCTGAATATACTTACGCATAGAAAGATAACGTGTGAGCTATACTAAGAAACAATTCGCTACGAGTTAGCATTTTGTCGGGGTGTCTAAACTAAAAAAAAAACTAAATTGACTGAAAACAAAAATTATTACAATCGGAGAAGTTGAAACAGATACACAGTTATTTGGTCGGGTTATGTCAAACTCAGACGACAGATCACGACTGAGGCCATCCACCAACGCTGTCAACCGATATTGAGATTGTTTCGGCCGGATAAAACGCTACAAAAACACTTTCGTGCTCTCCAGACCAAGCACACGGCATTGACATATTCCGACCAAATGACGTAGGTCCGTCGAGCGGCTCTGTTTCAGTTTCCCCCATGGTACAATTGCCCGTTACCTCGCGTCGTAACTAACCAACATATATGCCAAAGTTTAATCGAAACAGATACGTCACTGGAGCTACTGGACATTATTTATACATAACCCGTACCGGAGGTTACCGGTCTACTTCTTCTTGGGTTTCTTGGGGTTGCGGGAGCGGCTCTTGGCCTTGCAGAGCGGACAGATCGGCGCGTTGCGGTGGATCTGCTGGTGGCACGACAGACACGACTTCATCGGCGGCGGTTGCTGCCTGTAACATCATACAAATATGTCTACGGACGCTTCACACCTAGTGGAGTACCCGAGGGACTTGCGTTACGGGTACAGGACAACGGAAATATATTTAATACTTATATACTAAACACATAGTAGGTCATCTTAAGCTGCGTACACATAATCATAATCATTTATTTGTCATGATTGTAGGTTATGTAGGTTCCATTATTATTTTTAAACAGACGACAATCCTGATATCGCCAGCGAAGGTACGAGTCATGCGTAAGAAAGAGAGCGCGCTCGAGCACAATTGTCAGTATTATAATTGTAGGCATTCAGCGTGGTGCAGTTGAAATTTGAACTTAATAGGAACGTAACATGATTGATATTAACTTTGACGGGTTTTTGGAGTGAGTCTTCTGTACTTGCACTATTATTTATTCTGTGCTTTTATAAAATGACGGGACAGATTCACGTGTCAACAGAGGTCTCATGTAAATTTAACTCTTCACAGATATGTTAAACGCTGACTAAATACAATGTTTGGTTCGTATTTGTACGTTAAAAACGCATTAACAGACAACTTTATATACACATGTTAAATTAGCAGTCCCAGCGGCCGCGACACACGAAAATTTAAATAAAATGCCACTTTTTTTATTTAATAAACATAAGGTATAGGTTTTATTTTCTAATAACATCGGTCTAACTCTGGCTATGATGCCGCTGCTTTGTAGTGACGTAGAGCAAAATGAAACCTATATCCTATATCATAAGGTTACGTTTTATTTGAGTTACTGTGTGTCGCGGTCGCTTACAGCTAAGATCGGATCGTTACTTTAACAGTGACAAATACATGACCTATATTGTTCCTTATGCTAGTGGGTGAATCAACTTTTTCTTGTACCGCAATTTCTGCCTTTACGAGTTTAAACCGTAATAATTACTAATATGTACCTAATTTAAATCTAATCATATACACATTATCTTAATACATAGACTAAGATATAACTGAGAATTTCAGAAAAATACAGTCCTTATATGTTTACAAGCAGTTGCCCGGGGACAAAAAAATGTCCCAGAATTTGCATGAAAATATGGTTTTGTCCCCTGGACCACCGACTTTATACATAGAAATGTTTCGATTTAGTAAATAATCGGTTAATATATTTCATTGGCTATACCAATATACCAACTATATTGGCGAATAACTTATGTTATCGATGAAAAATACGCTGATTGACTTTTAATTCTATGTCTAGGACAAGAAAAAGTTGATTCACCGTATTACTTTAACATCTAAATATAACCTCTGCGACTTAACTATGCACATGACCTTGACAAAGTCATTTTGGAAAAATGTAAAAAACATAACAAAATGTGCAAAAACAGCAACAGAAAACTACCCAATTGTTACCGATACCTAGTATATTTTGTTATATTTTTACCGAAATGACTTTGTCAAGGTCATGTGCATAGTTAAGTCGCACAGGTAATACACTATGTGATCCAGACATTTTTATTAATTAAGAGTGTTAATGTGTTATCCCAAGCTAGAAATAAAATTAAACCAATAAATAAATTTAAGTTAATAGAATGCATAATAAAAACAAAAATGTAGCTATAATTAATAAAGCAAGCGAAGCGTTCGTCACAGCGAGGCTACTTAAAATACTTTTGAATAAAAAACTTTGTACCAAATTAACCTGATGAAGGAATGAATGTTATCTGACTGCAATATGTTTTATACTATAAGAATTGATTAATGATTTTCTTTAAAATGTTTGCAAAAAATTGTGTTATATTTTCTTGTTAACATACATATTTTAATTGTAACTGGTGGACTAAGATATCAATTTTACATTCGTCCACACAAAAGAACATACTTGACCTTTTTCGTAATAGCCATTTTATTTCACACAAGTATGTGCATACCATAATCATCTAAATCAGTTCCTACATTAGCATAAAGAGTGTTACGTCAATCATAATATAAATCGCTGTAGACGAACGAGACACGCGTGCGGGGCGGGGAGGGGATAATGTTTGTGTGTGTGTGTGTGTTTTTAAGTGTGCGAGAGGGAGGGGAAAGGGGTAGCAAGCGCAACATAAAACACGGTCGAACCTCAGCGAGACGGTAAGGAAATCTTGTTGGAGGGCAGACCTGAACGCGGGCGGCGGCGGCGGCGGCTTGCGGGGCGCCGGCGCCAGCAGCCCCGCGCCGCCCGCGCCCCCCGCACCCGCCTGCCGCACCACCGCCGGGAACCGTCTGTACAAATCATTCAAATGTTATCTTTTATT
>JAOTAV010049445.1:0-16465 GCA_026546445.1 Cyclargus thomasi
CATCTATTTTTCATCCCCCTAAATGTTAGGGGAAATTATTTATATGGCAAAACAACGTTTGCCGGGTCAGCTAGTTTGTTATATATTTCAGGTATACATATATGTCACTACTGTAAACATGTTACCTTGTCATTTGCTTGAAAGTGAAAACGTTTCTGAAATCGGCGCTGTGGCTTTACCATGAGTTTGAAGCAATAGTTTTTGTCGAAATCGAATAGGTAAATTTTGAGTATGGTAATTTCAGTTCCGCGAGCGACCGCTAGAGGCGCCGTAAAATTTTGCCACAACAAAAACTACTGCTTGAAACTCATGGTAAGGCCACAGTTCCCGCACGGAAACGCTCAGCAAATCGGCCCGCTGCTTCGGCCTGGTACTACATTTTTATTTTATTTTCTTTCCGATCTTCTCAGCACGCTATTTGTTCTACGCCACTACAAGGCTGTGGCGGCATCGGTCGCTAGACGAATATCGGTGAAAAGTTAAACCATTGCCCCGTACGTCATCAAGTTTTTTTTTCGGTTAAGGTCGTTTTTTTTCAAAAATTCTTTAGATCTAATCTTACAAAAGTGCGTAGCCCGTAGCTCCGTAGACGCTCTACGGTATTTTGTAGCGCGTAGCACCCGCTACGGAGCGTTGTTATCATAGCTGCAGCGTTGAAAGAGAATTTTTTATAATTTGTATGGGCAATGTCGCTAAGGCGCTTGGCCATATAAATCACGAATTTTTTTTCTCTTCTGGCGCTGCTACTTTCGCAGTAAATTCCATATCAGGGACACATACGATCCTTAAAGTTTTATTGCTTACTTTTGTTACACCCTGTATATATTTTTTTAACTATACATGTAATAAAACAGTAAAATTGGAGTGTCTGTACATTTAATATTTTTACAAAATAATAAATGTGGAGGTGCTATGGAACAGTAATAGAACACATATCGATAAAAAAGTTATCTGTTTATCTGCTTGTACGCGCTAATCTCAGGAACTACTGGACGAATTCGAATAAATCTTTTTTCGTTTAATAGATATTAGGTCTGGGCGACATATAGGTTACTTTTTATCCCGGAAAACTGTACGGTTCCCGCGTGATACACAAATTTTTGCGCAACCAAATTGCCGGCACCAACTAGTCTGTAATATAATTACTATTTTCATTTAAACATATACTCCAGTTACTATGAAAAATCTCGAATCCCTAAGCTCTTAAAGTTTTTCCGTTAAGTGCCCTACAAACGTGTACTGAAAATGGAATATAGAGCGCTCGCTCATCTAATAAACACGGGCGTGTTAAAGACTTGTATAGATGCTTTCATTTAAAGACGGGCACGACAACCGTGCCGCGACCGTGCGAATGTGATAAGGGGCTTTTTGTTTTCTCAAACACACGGACCACACAGAATCTTACTACCCGGGGGGCCGGCGCCTACATGTTGAGAGGCCCTGATGCTGATGACGGGCAGCATATCCCGGCTCAGTATCCGACAGCCGAGGCCGCTGTCAGCAACATAACAATACCCCTCATACGTCGCAGCCAGCTATACTGCTGTAGAAACTTCACAACACTTTTTGTATAATAGACACACGTCAAAACTTCATACAAACTTTCAACTTATTTAGCTAAGCCTAACGTTTTTTATAACTACGTTGCGAAACAAATAGAAGAGTTTAAGATTTTGGTAAATCAAAATTCTTAAATAAAGACACATTACAGTTTTTTTTATAACATAAGGGGCCAAACGAGCAAACGGATTACGCGATGGAAAGCAACTACCGCCGCCCATGGGCACTAGCAACATCAGAAGAGTCGCAGGTGCGTTGCCGTCCTTTTAAGAGGGAATACGCTCTCTTCTTGAAGGTTTGCAGGTCGTATCGGTCCGAATAAAGAATCCTAGGCCCTAGCAGACGACGACTTTTTAAGCAATGCAAGCTGATACAAACGCACAGTTGAAGCTATGCAACGGATGCTTGTTGCGATATAAACAATTCATGTACCGTCACTGAGGCACGTTAGTAAAGCTTGCTTTTTATATCGCGTTTGCATCGCGACTGAATAAGCTTATTTGTTACTCGAAAGTCCATACAATATTCTATTTTTAACCGATTTCCAAAAACGAGTAGGTTATATATTCGGCTAGCTGTATATGTTTGAAAATCTTAAAATAATTCTAACCCACACTTTACACCATAAAGTATACATATTCTTCATTCCCTTTGCATCCTTAGTACCTATTCCCAAAAGTACCAGGCACCCATGAGCACGTAGGTTATTTTGCGTGTCAATTATACCGGTGACAAGTCGCTGAGGATTTTGTGTGTCGACGCATTACGTGGTGCTCTATATTCAAATCATCATCAGTGTCAGAACAACACACGTGGCTAAAATTACGCAACCGAAATTACGTGGCCCATCCTACATTTTCGACCGACACGACACACGATACAGAGCCGAAATTACGCGGTCGAAATCCATGTGTTGCTATGCAAATATTCCTGCAGAATTTACGCCAGACGAAAGTTGGGGCACGCCGAAAGCACGTCGTGTTTTAGAATACTAAAACACGACTTAATTTCGGTATGGTGTGTCATGAGTCATTTAAAATAGGTACATCGCAGGCGTAAATACGCCAAACTTTTGCGGTGGGACTTCGCCTAGTGTGTTTAGACTTAGTCAAAAATAAAGACACATTTTTAACTTCCAGAAAGGAAGTTTAGCGTTCGGCCTTTTATTTAATGCTTATTCAGTGTAATTTCTACATCTTACAATTGACAATTTCAGTTAAATCAGAAACAAACGCTATTAAGTAACATAGCGTCTACAATGCGTTTGTTATATCGAGACTCAAGATCTTTCAGAAGAATGCATTTTGACTAAAGACATTTTGCTTTAATCGTCGTCAGAGCATATCAAAGTCGGAGTAGTGTTTTGGCGAGACACGCACTTTGCAGTAACACAAAACAAAAAGTAGGCCTATCATGTATCTCGCGATTGCAATAATTGCGCAATTATTGCTGCAAAATGCAATCTAGTCAACATGTTCCCTTTCGTATGGATTTTGTCAGCAATCATAACGAATCAGCGATTGATATGGAAAGTATGGTCCCTTTGAAGTTTAGCTATCGTTATTGCTGATTGCTTGTTGATCGCTATTTTTACATAATAGTCCTGCTGGCTATAAAAAAGAATATAATAGACGAGTTACTACTATCTTCTGCTGTTGACGTTACAATTTTCGCGCCACTTTTACGACCTGACAGAGTACTAAATTTTCAACAGTCCAGCGCAGTATTCTTCACAGAATATATCTGTATTTGCAGGTGTCTGCTGGGTTCATATTTATGTCGGGGCGGAATTTACAGCGCTGTCGGCGAGACCGCGGCATCTATCGCAGTGTTTTTGATATATCGCGGTCAATTTGTTAGATTTTGCAGTTGGTGACGGAATTTTAGATCGTTTCCAAAGAGAGATTATTGAGATACAATTTGATTGAGTTACATTTACATACACTCCGTTGAAAAATATTAGTATTAGTAGTAGTTAGCATTTAAGGTAGTCGCGGTAGGCGGCACATTGCGATCTACATAACTGACGTTATATTACGTCAGCAGGCTTAGCATGGCGACCGAAAAAAATATTTCTAAAGAAGGATAGACAAAGTTTATAATAACCTATTAATAATAATAAAAATGTATTTCCAAATCAACAGAATACATTTGGATTGAGGGGACAAGAAAGAAAAGTTGCAGACACGAAGGAAAATCTCACAGTTTATCCCAACAATTTTTCTGTTCTTCCGGATTTCTACGATAATAAATCTAAGCCTACAGGTTCACGGTTGTAAAACGTCAGTTCTATGGAGGGGGGAGCGTCGCGTCGTGTCGTGTAGTGCAGTCATACCTTTATATTTATCAGAACCGAACGCGAACGAAACGAATCTTAGAATTCCATACATGAAATGTCATGGAACTCACACACTTCCCTGCGTCGAATCGTTCAATTCGTCCGAATCGTTCGCTGTCAAATAAAAAGAGAAAACAAATGTGACAGATGTGCGTTTACCTTTACCCTTGATCATGTAATTAGAGTCAAAATCTACTAAACTTATCCTGTCATTAGTTTTATCAAAATTATAAATAATATATTTAAAAGGGGCACAAGCTACGGGCGGACTATTAATTGTCTGAGCTAGTCCGCTCGTAAATCCGTGATATTACTTTGTTATAACTAATTTATTGCGGCTTACAATGCCGACTGCGTAAACTGAACCCCTAGTGCTGTCGTGATCGGGCAAGTTTTTAAAACTGCCAAGTGTGAGTTGGACTGGCAGAAAGAATGCCGTACCAGTACAGGGCAAAAAATTTGAGAAAACGTGATTACAAAAAGTCAAACAAATTTAACAGGTCAGCCAAGTGTCAAGCGAGTATCGTTTACGATAATCGCTTAGCGTGTTTCTACTTGTTTGTGATTTTTGAGTTATTGGCTACTTTTTATTACTGGAAAATCATACAACGTGCCTCTAAAAGCGGCGGGTGACGCCGCGAGGAACAACTTGTTACTCCATAGTATAATTAGACTCATCGCTCGGTACATAGTCATTGACCTCTTCTCTGTATATTTCCTCGTATATTTTCGTACAAAAACATTACTTTTACAGCTTGAGTGTGACGCGTAATAAACTACAATAAATTGCATATCTATTTTTTTCAATATCGCCGACCACAATGATATACGATTGCTAGATAAAGAATCATATCCTTCAATATTATGTATAGTTAAATAAAACCGCGTCACACTCCACCACCACGTCATGCTAGCGACAGTGCGACGTACACAAACACTAGGGACATCTATAATCAAAATAAAGAAAATGGCAAGAAAACACGTTCGTTATATGACAACCCCCCATAAATATTTATTTTATTTACTTTTTAGTATTTTTTTTTTATCAGACTGGCAGACGCACAGATGGACAGACATCAAAGTATTAGTAATAGGGTCCCATTTTTACCCCTTGGGCACGGAACCCTAAAAATAAAGAACTACTGAGAGACGAATGTTTACTCGAGTGAACCGTCCTGTATCGCCTTAATGAGTAACCTAAACATGCTAAACCTGAACTTAACCTTTATATAATGACTGGCTACACGCTTTAGTAAAATATAACCGCATAAAAAATAGGTCTTTACAAATTTCAGTCTCAGATTGATCTAAATTTCAAAGGTCACATTGAAAATTTTCTAAAAATTTTAGGGCAGGTTTCACCGCTTCCTGGTAAGTGTTGGATAGGCTATCCATAAATTTTATGACGGATCCTCCAGACATAATCTGTCTTCAGTCTAAGAAGCTTACGAGTATAATAATGATCTCATAAAATACGATAAAACCACTTTGTCGTCAATAGCAGTTTCTGTAGGAAATGACAAATATTTTGACAGAGGGTGAACGACCGCTGCCGCCTAGATAGACCGATAGCACTAAACTCGTGCATCTATGTATCTATGATCACAGAATTCGCGGCCATTCGCGTTTACGGCGCTCTTTTGAACGCCATAAAGATATCGGTCGTAATAAAATTTGTGTACGGCGAACGCGGTATTGCTTTTGGTCCTTATTCCTATAGCAATAAGATCGAACAGTGCCACGTGATGAGTCGGAGCGCGGCGCCACCGCTGACGAGTCTATTGAGGAGTTTTTATGACCCCCTCCTTTTCAGGGGGACAACCCCCTTAAGGAAGCGGTGACCGAGGTTGTATTGTGATAAGGTTTACGTCAGCTGACGAAGAATATAAAGGTTTTAGCCAAGATCCTTCTCTTAGTTATTGTGTTAGAGTTACGGGACATTTTGGTGTGCCTTTAAAATATACGTATGGATTTTTACAAAAATTATTCTTTCGGAATTCAATTTAATGGAGATTATTGACAGAAATATAAAAAAATGAGAAGCAACAGTTACTCAACACTTTTGGACTCATAAAAACCTAGATAACTGGATGATGGTCGCAAGTCTGTTTCGCCATCATTCGCGTATCGCGCAGGTACATACTATTACTTCAAACTCATGGTAAAACCACCATGGCACTCATGGCATCATCTCCATGCCAAACTTCAGAGAAATCGGTTAAGCGTTTTTGGGCGTGAAGAGGTAACAAAGACTTTCGCATTCATAATTTTAGTATGGAAATTCATATATTATTGTTTCCACGTCGGCGGTAACGGGCGAGGTATGAACCAGTAAGCGCATTGATCAAAACAACACAAGTAGCAATTCGTTCGGAAGGAAGTTTTATTTGGGATAATATCGGCACTGACGGAGCACGTGTACACGTGGACGTACTATAAAGCTGGACGTTGCACAAATACCGTTCACCTTAGGCTCAATTCATACTACTGCAGTCGAGCGCATCGATTCGAAGCGATTCTTTTTATCGATTCTAATGAAAATAGCAAGATTTTAAAGATACATATCTACCATAGCAATAACGCTCAAACCACGAGGCAAGACTCGAAAATCCATTTCGAATGTCAAATTTTGTACATTAATTTGTGAGTAGAAAAGGTTGTTATCAAGTATTATAGTAACAGGTCTACAAAACAAATTATAAATAAATAAGCTGATTTTAGTCAGCCTAAAATATTTCACTACAGATAATTTAAAATATCAATGTGACAAGTGACAGCCCTGCGTCTTGAGCGTGTTTTGTTACCGCGAATGTCTTAACTGTATTTACCCTGTCTGAGGTCCATTAACTAGATCAGCTTCAATTTCTTTTGTTACAAAATGATCAGGCCGTCAATCAAACGCTTACACGATCACTCTCCTGAACTGATGGACTGAACTGATGCCAGATTCAGCATGTAACCTCCGTTTATATTGATCGTTAGATTTTATCCTGTCACGCTATTAATAAAGAGGAAGGATTTGTATTTTTGTATCTCTGTATTTTTGTATGATTTTTATATTGTTATTGAATTGAATAACACGCGGGCAAAGGCGCAGTTTTAAATATGTCACATCGATCTTAATCTTCGTTAGTATGAAGTTACCCTTAAAACTAATCGTGTAAAGGTTACGCAGACGTAAATCCGTACATCTATGTGGTGCTATTGACCTTCAGACGGGCTGGCACCGTGCCAGGTGAAAAACACCATGAGCCAGGACCACGATACCCCAACCCAAACTTCAACCCTACCCCATTGTCTTAAGGTCGACAATACTTTGGGATAATGACCTTTAAACGGCCACCGGATATGGAACTTTAGCTTCTTGGCTATACAGTAGAGAATCGCGTAGGCTTTCGTCTATGAAATCGATATCCTTAGTAAACAGTCGTGTTTGTTAGACCTGATCCAGGGTTAATTTTTATTCGAAGGATTTGTAGCGAGGTCATATGTAAGTTTAAGTAACGTGTTTCGCTTACATAACGCTAGGTGATCTTGTATGTATGAAACATTATGATATAGGCAATCTACGTATTTGAGTACGCAGCACTGAACATATGAATTGCGTTATAATTTGGCACGTTTACACTGTATCATTCAAGTTTCGTAGAATCTTTTTTTTTTTATAAAAGGGTTTAATCGCAAAGCGATTATGTCACCCTTCGTAGAATCTTAACAGTATAAGAAAGTAAATTTTTTTTAATCAATCTTTCCAGGGACAGTTTATTTTTACTAGTTGTTGTCCGCGACTACGCAGCTACGTCCGCGTGAAACTTTATAAATTATACCGTTTTTAAAACATTTTTAACCGACTTCCAAAAAGGAGGAGGTTTCTCAATTCGACCGTTTATACGAGTGTTTTTTTTTTTTTTTGATAACTGCTCGGCTCCTGTTGTAGCGTGATGTTATTTAGCCTATAGCCTTCCTCGATAAATGGACGCACTAACTAACTGACTACTAACCGACGCAAAAGTAATTTTTCGATTCCAGCCTCTAATCTCAGGAACTACTTCGTGAGATTAGCGCGTACAAATAAACAAACAAACTCATCAGCTTTGTACTTCCCAAACGATTTCTACTTCCCATTAACATTAGGATAATAATGATGAAGGCAATCTAAGGACTCCATACCCTGAGGAGGTAAGTTTCTAGTTCGAACGAAGTCACATGCAAAATGTAAACTCTAAGTAGGTTCATGCTAGTATCGAGTTATTACCCGTACACCGCAGGGAATTCAGGTCTGCACGGCAACACGTTCACACACCGGAAAACCCGAAAATGTCTTTCGGGTTTTCCACAATGTATGACAGGTTTTTCGTCGCACGCGAAATTATAGGGGACGGTATATAAATAAATGTTTAAAATTCGGAGAAAAGAAAAAATAATTAATTTCCCTAATGTGTCTGCTATTTTCATATGCAATTTATTAAAGTCTGTGTCAAATTAAGATTACGAGTATAGCTTACCTCAGACATCGTTTCGGTTCTCGGCAGCGTGAAAATGGAATTTCACTTACCTGAAACAGAATAATAGCGTCAATATTTATGGTAGGAACAAAACAAACAATTTAGTACAATACTAGCAGTATATATAAGCTGAAAGGGTAGACAGTACCGTGTAGACTGCAGACCACCACCGTACCACAGGCTACTTCTGGTCAAAATAAAAGACCTCCAAAAATATTCTCAAGAATAGAATTCTGGCGCGATTTTCAAATCCACGCAAGCAAAGGGCAAAAGCTAGTTTTCTGTATAAGTTTCGTGAGCGAACTGTGACGTACACGTACCTTTTCTAACTGGAATACAGGGTGAAGATATAACAGATTTACGACACCCGAAATTCGGCGCAACAAATCTATATAATATAAAGCTGAAGAGTTTGTTTGAACGCGCTAATCTCAGGAACAACTGGCCGGAATTGAAAAATTACTTTTGTGTTATTACGCTACGACCAATAGGAGCTAAGCAAGTGATCAAAAAATTTTATAAAAACGAGATAAACAATAAAGTTTGACGCGGAAGTAGTCGCGGCCAAAAGCTAGTATTACTAATTTTTTTTACCTTTCTTCTTATAATCATATTCCTTTATGTTATACCGGCATCAAAACTTTTCGCTTTTTCCTTTATGAGAGACCAGAAAGCCACAAAACAGGAAACAAAGGCATTGTTTCACACAATACAATAATATTCGCGTACAAAACCTATTTATGTGCTACGTTATTTATACTATTGTTTGTTTAGTTGTTAATAACAATTGCCATCGCCGAATCGTCCGAATCTTTCGCTGTTAAATTCAAAGAGGCGAAGACTTAGATTCCTTTGGCTCCAATAGATGTGATTCGACGAGGGCTCATGCGATGACGCCCGCGACTTCTCCTCGCTATAATTCGTACACGAGTACCTAACACTATCCCCAAATAAAAGTATGTGGCGGTACCCACAATAAGAACCATAGTCCCGCATCGCGCTATCAAAGATTTCAAAGTCCGGCGCGCGGCGTTATATATACGAAAGTTGAAATGAATCACGCAGGTTTCGGCCTGACCGGACATAACACCTCGCCGGAAGAATTTTGTCTGTGTCCACCACTCATATCCCCACACTGGGATGTGGGAATGCGGCCACCGGAAGCATCATGCTCTTTCCCGTGGACTCAGAATCTCCCAACCAAAGTTTAGCAAAATCAGCAGTTTAGTTTTACAGAGATAAAAGACACACATCATAATAACACTAAGTATGTACTATGTAAGGTGAAACACAAGTTTGTTTACAATTATCATCCACCGTATTATTAACGGAGTAGCGTATTTATATTCACAACAAGATGAGTGAATTCTATTTCGCTCGGTTTCTATTCATAGCCTAATGGATTAGTACTACATACATTATTTACATATCTCATATTATGTTACATCCATATTAATACGCTTCAGCGCCAGGAACATTTCATAATGGAGATTGAAATGCTTTAGTCATTTTTAAAGCGTAGCTTTGTGGGTAGATCTTCGGTTTGTACTGATAAGGATGCAGGATCGATCCCGGTTGGATGCATGTACCGATGAGTCATTTTCTAAGCTGGCAATCCCTATCTTCGGTTCGTACTGGTAAGGGTGCAGGATCGATCCCGGTTGGATGCATGCACCGATGAAACATTTTCTAAGCTGGCAATCCTTATATCGCCATTTCTATGAGCTCAGTTTTATAAGGCTTCCCGCATAAACATAAGATTTATCTACTGCCCCACATCAACTACATAAAATAAGGCTCCGTCCTTGATAAAACGATGATACATGAATAGAGATGTCCCACAAAGTTTTTATTTCCTTACCAATAGTTTATACTTTATGTACGTCGTGCTGTTTTATAATGTACGCGTTACGAGAATCGTAAACTCGTTTTCATGCTTAGTAAAACTTGACGCAAGAAAATTATTTCATCGTAAATATTCGTAAAAACCAGGTAACGTGCTAGTCGCAAAAATATTACAATTGTATGTATGTTTGTCCGTTTTATCATGTGAAACCGGAAAATTCATATCATACCAACTAAGTTGTAACATTTATTGTACACAAAAAGTCTTGTACAATGAAAATAAATAGATATAATAATTGATGTTGACCTACAATGGATATTGGGCTGGTAGTCTAGTTTTAGCCCACTTAAGGCCCACATGTGGGATTAACACGTAGCTCTCGAGACAGAAGCGTAGATACGAGCCGCGATCTATTACTACCACATCAATCTGCTATACATACATTAATCTATCAAATATCAATATACTCTAGATAGCTAGGGCTGCCAACAATTCGGATAACGCATAGATCTCTTTATAAAATATCTCTATAAAAAGGCGCTCTCTAAAAAAGAGATCAATATAAACGAAAACAAAAAAAGGAATACAGAAGAAAACTAAATAAAAAAATAGTAATAATTCTATGCTTCGTTATAATTAGCTTTAAGAGCTGCTGACGGTATAAGTAAAGTTGTTATTGTACCATACTTTAGACCTGAAATGAAAGCCTAATATTCGACTACAAAAGTATTACTTATCAATCACATATCATATAAAAAAACACCAACTTAGCACACAATATTAAGTTGTGAGAGATCAAGGGCAACTTCCCACTCGCATTGTTTTCCACCATCTCAAGGTGAAGTGGCAGCCCTGATCCTGAAGACGTGAAGCAATGAAGCATAATACACAAGTAATCCCCGCTAACCCGGTATTAGCTCCGCAATGTATGAGATTATACTCATACACTATAATGTATCTTAGAAGACCAAAATAACTACACTTATAAATTATTATTTCTAAATGGTAACATACGCTTTAAGAATTAATATTTAAATGTTGTGTCTTCTTAACGATAAAATTACATAATATAATTTTTGTTTCCGAATAAACCTGCAGGAAATATTTTAGAATTTCCCACAAGTTGATTTACCATTGCAGAGGTTAGGTACTCGTCGCGTCGTAAGAAACAAGCGCGTGACCACTTAAACTTATTCTACTCATATACTTTTGTATTGTGCCTGCCAAATATTATTAAAATACACTCCGACGAGGCCTAAGAAACAAGCAACAAGCTAGCTTTTCACATTTATCATTTCACGCAAAAATTTAAAAAAAAAAGCCCTAAAAATTGGAAACCGGCCATACGGCATCAAGTTGGCGTATACCAGGTCTTTATTAGGCCACACAAGGACGAGGAAGTCGATAGTCCAAGGTTATGGAGAGAGTGGTCGTGACATTGACGCTGGCGCCGCGCCAACTCTCCCCCGGGACTCGGGACACGAGAACGAAATAGGTTATTGTGTTAGCTGTAGCCGAAATAGCGTAACACATGATAAACGATTGTAGATATAGACTACGACATTATAAATAACATGATGGTTTTCTATAGATTGAGGACACTAAACGAGAAAGAAGTTGTTTTGTTTGCTAAATAATAGTAAAAGTAAGGGAGACCAAAGGATTTTGTGACATTCTCGAGCGCGTTAGATTAAGCTTGTGTAGGCTTTTCTACATGTTTCTAGTTATAATGATACAAAAATTATATTTAAAAGTTGGTGAGTCAGAAAAAAAAGGCTTTTAGTAATTGTCGATTTGTCTCAATACGATGTTATGTATTAAGTTATTCAGGGACCAAAGAGAAAGAGAAAAATATTCAGTAGTTGTTTAAATAAATCAAGTCACCCGACCTCTGTTTTATAACAATAACATTACATGTAATATTTGTAAGTGATTACACAACACACGATGGTCTTTTTATTTCTAAAACTTTTAAGGTGGAGAACGTCTACTAAATAAGTAAGAAAATTCAGATTTATGAAATATCTTACACAATACTTTGTTCCGATTGGAGTTTCAATACGCGGGCCTCATTTTAGCGAACACCTGAGCCCGAATCGAAGCCTACAACATAAGAAGTTGAATAAATCAAAGCGAACAATATAATCCGAGCTGGCAGTTTATATCGCAGCAGTATTAACGGAGAGCGTACAGTCTAAGCAGGCTGAAGATACGCAGCCGAAATTTCGTGTAATTACGCGTTTTCTTTAACACCAAGAAATGCATTTACGCGGCTCGGAGCGGTCGTCAAGTGGGTTAATTAACCGCAGCCCTACCCACTAAAACTTGGCGGTGCACCTTCTCACCTGTAGTGACGGAACCACGGGTACGACATTTGGCACAGACTTAGTTGGAAGGATTAAAAGTAACATCGGCTACTTTTGGTTTTGAAAAAACATTCCCGTTTGTGAAGAAATCAATTTGTTACCAATTTTTGAATTCCACGCGAGCGAAGTTGCGAGCAAAAGCTTACTAGTTTGCTTTCTAGGCCGCCTCAAACAAAATTATCAACACCGAATGCGTTACGAAAATTTTTGATCAATCTCATAATGTAAAACAACATAACAACATGTAAACAGCAAGCCCCGCCATTTAAAACTTCTCTCGCCTCGTCAGACTCGAGACAACAAAAGCTCATAACACGTCGTCCGTACCGGTACATTTATTTTAATACACCCAATATTTTCGATCCTCTGCTGTAGGTATCCTGTGGCACGAACGGGCCGGGTCGACCAGAGAAATACCATGGCCCCATAGAAAACCCGCGTGAAACAGGGCTTGCGCTGTATTTCATGGAGTGAGTGAGCTTGCTTAAGGAATTATAACAACAAAGTTACGACACTTTGTTGTCAATCGTGGTTTAGGCGCACAGCTGCCGCACAGATTGACCGAATAGCACTATGGTCTGCCGTCACCCATGGACACTCGTAACATCCGAAGAGATGCAAGCGCGTTGCCGGCCTTTATGAGGGAATAGAGAATGGGAATCACTGCGGTCGAGCCAGTCCATTCGTGCAGAAGCATGACTATTATTGTTATTACACTTTGTAGGAGGTCTTGGTCTTATTTAAGAAAGGTAAAGCGCTCCACAAACCGCCGACGGTCGCCGACAAGCTGACGTCCTATATGGACAGAAACATGTCGGCGACATACCCGTGACTGTGGCCAAAACGTGTGTGAAATTCTGCCAGCGAGTGTCAGCGGCTTAAGCGATTAGGACAATGTTAAAGAGTGACGGAAGCTAAGGGTTTGGGTTTGCAGGCAAAATCTTGCTCTGCGAAGGTTGCATGCGATTTCACCGCTCTTATATGGCGTAAAGCGAAATCCCCGACCTTTTCGTCGTTAGGGGAAAGGATCTATTTTATTTACTGTGTGTATACATGAATATTACAAGCAGCAGATGCATATTATTGAATAGAACCGCATCCCCGTAGGTATTTAAATCTCTTGGCGTGAAAAAGGCAAAACTCTACTTGCTTTTCCGGCGTATTCATTTAGTTTCCATCGACCCCAATTGACCTTAAGCCACTTCCGCGCCTCAATCCAGTCATTATCATTATCTAGCCACGTTAATTCTACCGCTCATTACGTCAAGGACGATGGTTGGAGGTCGCTAACTTAAATACTAAACACAGGAATATTTTTATTGCTCCTCTCCGTGATCGGCGAATACAGTCATGCGAGCACGATTGTGTTTAGGGCATACTCGCTTTTTTTTCGTGGATATTCGTCTATTTTCGCCTTTGTCCGTCGGCGGCTTAAGTTTGTAGAGCGCTTTACCTTTCTTAAATAAGACTAAAACCTCCTACGAAGTGTAATGTACAAATTTTATGCCGTGGGAGAGCCATGCTTCGGAACGAATGGGCCGGCTCGACCAAAATGATTTCCATTCCCTTTTCCCACATAAAGGCCGGCAACGCACTTGCATCTCTTCGGATGTTACGAGTGTCCATGGTCGACGGCAGTTGCTTTCCATCAGGTAAACCGGCTGCTCGCTTGCCATATCATAAAAAAGTGTCTAAAAAGGGTCGGGTTAGAAAATATTAAAGACAACCTGGAAACTATAATTTGATCAGTTACTTTTGTCTTCCCTTAAAAACTGAAACGCTACCTACATTTTAATATTAACGAACATCACTCACCGAAACTCCGTCCAATGAATATTTTATCCGCGCCATTAGCAATCGGGAATCGCTCGGACGGCACGGAAAAAACGACGTTAACTCCCGTTTGAGCCGGGTGATTAAAACGTACGGGGAAATGCAATTTAAGCCGTGCTCGTGCTGGCGGTTTCTTCATCAATTTTTAGGTGGTTTATTTGCTTATACGTGAGAGGTTATCAGATGAAGTATCGTTCGACAGCACGTTCTAACTTTGAACCTCATTTTCATTGACCAATTCAACCAATTCGGCCACCAGTTAAGGGACTCGTTTTTTTGCAATTTATGTGCAGGAATCAATTTAGGTCATCATGCGATCAACCAAACTTAAAGAGTAGCCATCCTTAAATATGGAGGTGGCTTACTGAACTGGTAATATTAAATCGTAAGGCAATTTCCATTAGGTTGAGCGAGCAGCAGCTTAAGACAAAAATTACTACCATCTTTAGCATATCATTTCCGGAAGACTATTCCGGGAAAGTTAGCCAGTATTCTGTCCATTTTGGTTAGAAAGTTGAATTCGAACTCAATTTGGATAATCGATTGATACAAAGGATATCCCAACTACTATAAAGTTAAATCAAGTCTAAGATATCCCCGGGGACGATAAAGTTCGTTATCTGTCCCCGGACCGACACTAACGGCCAAGTGTGAGTCGTTAATGGAAATAACTGCGACGCCTGATTACCGATAACTAAATTCCGCTCTCCATAAACACAAACTTAGCGAAAAGTAAATACGAGGCTAAGAGCGTTGTAAACTTGTCAGACATTATCTTTGCTACATTATTTACACTTTTTTTTAATAGAAACTTTTGAGCATGAGACAATCTAATACACTAGTATACTGGACTTTACATTGAATACGAATAAAACTCTTAAGCAAAATCTGACAAGCAAATTTTCTTACAGAGCAGACTCATTAAAATATACTATTTTCGGCACAGTCGGGTAAAAACACTATTTCAATGCTATAATTAAAAGCCTGAACGCAGAAGGAACATCCTTTGAGTGCTACATCCATATGCAAATCCAACATTCAAATCATTCTTTTACTATCTTTACATCTCGATCACACAGAAAACCAACGTCAAATAGCGCTAGTAGCACTTTTTTGCCTCGGGTAAGATTTCCGGAAACCCAACTACACCCTTTCTTTCTCTATGATCGATCATTCAATTTAGCTTCAAAAGCCGGCAACGCTCTTGCAACTCTTCTAATGAATACCAGTGCAGCGACCTTACTTGCTGCCAAGCTTGTGAAAATTTTGCCATCACACATTACGTACGTGATTGTTGTGTTATTGTTACTACCTTTGTCATAATCTGCTGTCATAACTCTATATGTGTCGTGTGGTGACGAAAAATAAGTATTCTTGTTATTATTCTTAACGTAGCGAGTGTCCATGGCTGGTGGCAGTGAAGCATCAGCCTGTATGCCCGTTTACCCCTTAATTTAATAAAATTGTGTTTGGAGATCTAATTGATGGAAGTAAAGCCTTCAGCGGCTGATCCCAATTCCGAGATCCACGAGTCCGCTGATCCGACGGCGGTTAACATCAACTATAGCAAGTGATTACATTTTATAGCAATTATTAAAAACAATTGATGCCCGAAAGAGCTTACTTAGTAACAATGACTCATATTAGGACGGCTAAACTGAAAAAGTAGCATCAGAACAGATTTTCTATTTACTGATGCTCTGTTTTTGAGATTTAAACGGCGCCTCCTCATAATTAGCGATTGAGAACGATCAGACGCGAACGTGTATAGGCATACTCGGCTCTGATCGCCTTTGACCAACTCGATGCTTGCATTGCCCGATTATAAACGATCAACGATCATCGCAGACAATGATCGCTCGTTTGACGAAGCCAATCAAGGTGGATATAGTGCTACCGACGACCTCATCAATAGGGAATATGCGTGTAAAACAAAATTAATTGAATGCAAATTATTATGATAGTGGGCCTAAAGATATACAGAATCACAAAAAATCTCTGAATTCTGTTGAGAAAT
>JAOTAV010049456.1:0-42274 GCA_026546445.1 Cyclargus thomasi
ACACCACGTCAATCTGGCCCTGTGCTAAGTACCCGAAGGACTTGTGTTACAGGTACCAGACAACGGAAATATATTTATTACTTTTATATTATACACATATTTAAGATTTTTATTTAATGATACACATATTTAATACACATCCAAGACCTTTTTTTATTATTTTAAAAAGCAACGCATGCATTCCTTCTGAAATTGCGAGTGTCTTCTGGCGACGGTAGTTACTTTACATCATCACCCGAAAAAAATGTCTAATTTATAGGGCACTAAAGTACCCTTGTATGGATGAATACATCCTTACTCCGTCGCCATTACGCCATCATCCCAAATGAAGTATAATTACAATAATTCCGGGTATAACGACCCATCTCGGACCCGAGAGTCTCTAATTAGTACTAATTACACGTCGCGGCGTGTCGCGACTGCCCAGTCCGCATTACCCAATATTTTAATCTAGATGCAATTTTGTAGTTAAAAAATGGTAACTGCAAATTTGAAAACAGAATGTGTAGTTTCAAATCACTACTATAAAATGCTGTAAGTTCTGCTGTTTTATGCATTTCCTTTTATGTAAATAAATAAAAAATAAATGCCACTATAATCGGTGAGAACATTATAGAGCATTTTGTACCGCCTTAAAATTCACTTTTTTATACAAACAATTTTTTTTTTCACACAAACGATATATTAAAAATAAAATAAAATGACTTGAGCTTCGTAAATGTTTCTAAATTTAAAAGATGAATTACACGTTTCAATATTTTTCCAAGGGGCGATTGTTTTCCGATAGAGAATCAATAGTTTGCGGCCCCACGTCGGGCGCCAACGCGCTAAATTACTTCCGGTGTCCTGCAGCAATGGCGGAACATCCGGTCTCACAAAACCTGCCGATTGCCACTATTAATTATCTCACATTGTTTAAACAAAAACGTTTTTTGTTCGCTAGTTTCACTGTCACAAAGAAAATGTATCGAATATTCGCTTTCGGTATTTTTAATCAAAAGCACCTGACGCAAAGTTATTAAAGCGATAGATTTAATTTTGGACATCGCGTGCATTTTTTAAATGTGAATGTAAATCAATTTTTATGAAGGTTTTTAATGTATGTACTGAGTGCTTGTAATGGTGTAGAGATAAGAATGAGGAATGATATAACGAAATTATTTTAATTGAAAAAAATATTAATATCTTTCAAGGTAAAGATAGTTCCTTAGGATTACATTGTTATATGATCTGTAAGGTTTTAAATAATTTTTATTCTTTAGCAAATAATAAAAATTATATAACTTTTGTTTTCTTTAGAATATTCCTGTTAAGTACTTTCTTGTCTTATAAAAAATACGCGGTGCGATTTCGCACTTTCGCGTTGCTTGCCTTGAAATTGAAAAAACTAAATCCTATTATATGAGTGATTTCTATATGTATATATTCTATATGTATATGATTACAAAAAAGCGAAATTGATTTACGTATTGAACGTATGTTCGAACGTACTGACGATATAAACACGGAACGTTTTTTCTCATTTGCCGAAAAGGAGCGGAAGTATAAACAGAGCTGTGGCTGAGCAAACAAGCTGTACCAATATTGAGAGAAAATGAACGAACGCACAAACATTTGACATCAGTAATTTTGAGTCTGCCGCCTGCACGGTTCCGTATTTAATGTAGTTTGAAGCTTTATTAGATAACGAATACAGATTGTGTAAAAAGTCGGCAAAATTTTGTACCCTCAATCACAAAATTATGCAGGCGTACTGCATTTTGGGCCGACCGCGAACGTGTATTTTCCGTTTTAGGTTTCCGAATTTGTTTTTCGCATTCGGACACCCTAATAAATTGAATTGTTTTTAAATATAATGTATAATAATATAATACAATGTTATTTTTACAACACGCGTTCACTTATGCCCCGTACGGAACGAATTCCGCATTCAATGGATTCTGGTATCCGAATGTGGAAAACCAATTCTGAAATCTATTACGGAAAACGTACTTTTGAGGCTAGCCTAATACGTGTTTATTTAGCTTTGTCATTTTTTTAAAGGAGACGGTAGCTTTATATCAGGAGGTTCTAAAATAAAATAAATATACAATTATCATAGTTTCCTAATAAAAAATGTGGATCTACCACAGAACATTTGTAGAAATTTTAAACATAAAAATTGAAATATAAAAATTAAATGAAAATTCTAGGCATCAATTATTTAAAAAATACCTTTTCTCTATTGTATAATACATAATACTACCTCTGAAATAATATAATTGTAATAAATATTAACTCTTCTAATAAAAGCCGGTATCGAAGCCAAAGAAATATTTTTAAATCTTTTTTCGGGAATTTTCGACCCGATCATATTATTGTGAACGAATATTTTTCACCAAAAACATTCTTGGTGTTTCGTTTTGTATGGTTTTATTTATGGAATCAAATTAAAATGAACTCGAATTTCAAACCAATACGAACTTCGTATGAAAGGGCTTTTGTGAGGGATATGTATGGAATTCGCAGTCGTTATTATCGGTAACAATCACACGTTTTTGATTATTTGATATGACGTGACATGTTATGTTACAGAATAAAATAATATTTATTTATGGTCGTACTGATTCTTCTTTTCTTTGTTCTAGAAGCTGATTACACGCTGGATGATTCGTTTTGGAATGAAGAGAGCCCCGTTGGTAAGTTTTGGACTTTATGTTATGACTAGCTCTTTCCCGCGACTACGTCCGCTTGTAACTTTATAAATTATCCCGGTTTCACGACATTTGTTGATTACTGCTCAACTCCTATTGGTCATAGCGTGATGTTATTTAGCCTTTAGCCTTTCTCGATAAATGAACTAACCAACACAAAAATATTTTTTTAATTCCGGACCATAGTTTTTGAGATTAGCGCGTTAAAACAAAAAAACCTATAGCTTTATATTATTAGAACGAATTCAATAAATGCGAGATATAAGGCGATTTTTTTTTCAAAGCGTACCTGTGAAAGTCTGTCAATTAAAGATATTTTTATCAATACAAATATGGTCAATAAATGTATAGATTTTCTTTTTTCAAAGAATTCAGTGATATGTTGTAATAAATATTATGTAATCAAATATCATTTGTACTAGTTTGTCATAGGTTACCGATGAAAGGCCACAATGTAATTTAGCTAAAAAAAAATAGCAACAGATAAAAATAACAAACGTATCAAGACACATCGTACGTAACACCAATCGAACAATTCGTGTTTTGACCACATGATGCACACTTTGACTAAAAGGACATAACCGTAAAAGCTTTTAAAAATATGTTGCCCCAACACAATGTAAAAAATCGTTTCCCGTCCTGCGGAGGCCGTACATCAGGAAGCGGCGCCATAACCGTTTCCATGCCGACATTATTTAATACTTTCGACGGTTTGGCTTTTCCGTGAGATTTTCGGCGAGCTTAACTCTAACCTGATGGAGGGTCGAATTTGTATAACGCTTTTTAAAAGTGCAGACCCTTTGTGTTTAGAGTTATGGAGCTATTGACTTAATTTTTTTTTGGTGAATTTACATAAGGCTCGAGAATATTGTACTTTGTAATTTTTAACGTCATATTTAGTTGCTGAGAATTTAATATTATATTTTTTTAAATTAGGAGAAAGGAGAATGAGCAAATGTTTCATCTTTTAGAAGGCAACTACTACCGTTCATTGACTCAGAAAAGTCGCAAGTGCGTTGCTAGCCTTTTTAGAAATAGGTTAGATTGAGAGAATGCGGAAACGTAAGTTACCTTTTGAGACATTCCTCGATTGTATTTTAAGAGGTCTTGAAAAAAACTTTTTCTAACCGTGCGTCTACAAGCGAGCGCAGGATACGCCTAAAGACTTAAGAACTTTGGGCCACACGTACTCATAAAGAACAATTTTTATTTCCTCTGACCTTCGCAAAGGAGCAATATTCACCACCGACATACGTGCTTCAAAAATCCTTATTCGTCAAAATTAAAACATAGCTTTTTCCATGAAATTCCAATAAGCGCTACTTTATACGAAATTGCGACGGCCGCAAACAAATCTGCACTCATTCTCTTTGACGTGGGACATCTGCTGTTGCAGGTACGCCTGCGTGAGCAGCCTTTGTCTCGTCGGACTTCGGTCTTGCGCAATAATTGGCGTTTTGACTTTTATTAACATTTTTTTGGTTATGAAATTGTAGCAATATTTGAGGCAAAAATGTATTACATTTATAAAATACACTGCATGATCCGTTATCAATCAGACAGAAGGCACCGGTTGCATATTTCAATTTTAAGTACTGTCGCGCTGACCTCGGAAACATCGATAGCACGATGTTACATCGTGTGCTATTTGGTCTACGAACATAATTTTTTTTATGTGTGAGCGTAACGAAATAAAGTGTGTGTATGAGTGATAATGCGTAATGCGTATGTGTCCCTTTTTAGAGAAACTGTGAAAGTGCAGCACTGAAAGAGTACCTTTATTTAAAAGCCCCCTGTGTCACTTTTGTGTACCAAAAAATATCGTAATAATTATATTATATTATCTTAATTATACGATCAATAAAAGTAACAATGTTCCGTTAAACAATACTCTAACATATCAAATGTACGAATCGTTTTCAAAGTTTGCCAACTAACGTTCTACATTCAAAACGCTACATGACCCGACGCAAACTTTCCCAATTATTTGTGACGTTTCACAAGCATGTACAATGTACATTGTAAAAACTACCGCCTCGAGAGCACATCGAACTCTGTTTTAGATAGAACTTGGAAATAGAAGGCAAGATTGTTCGACTTATCAACATAGTATTGAGGCGCGTGCACCATATTACCATGTGAATGCATTCGACATGTAAATTTAAACGCTCGTGCCCCGCCTGTGCCCCGCCCGGGGCCTCCCGCTCTGCGCCCGGGGCCTTCTTGAATTTAAGATTCTATAAATATATTTCGATGACCTCCCTAGATGATAGATTTGCTTTAGTTTATTCAGTCAATTTACCGGTGGATTATTTGATAAGGATATTTGAGTATTCTTACCTTCTTTGAAATTTGATTGTAGTACAAATATTTATTTGACATCAGCGATATTCAAATTTCAGATATTGTGAACACTAAAGAGTATTATAAAAAAGGTACTTTAGCGTCAGAACTTATATATTATTTAAAACATAGATATAATACAAATATTATAAAGTGTCGTGAATGCATTAAGGCTTGTACATGGGACAGCGGGGTAAGTTGAACCTCTAATAAGTATGATAAAACGTTAAGTACATTACCCAAAAAGTATATATTATAGAATGATTTTTATTCTTTAACTTTCCGACGAGGAATTTTTTCTGAGCTAATAGTTCAGTAGGATTTTTTTTGCAAAAAATTGTGTAAATTACGAAACTGTTCGATTAAGATCAACGATTTTTTATACAAAACAATATTTAAGGTAACACTATAATCCCTGAAGAGGAATTCTTATTTTTTGTTTTTATTAATTTATTTTCTCTTAGCAAGGGGAGGTTCGAAACTCCGAAGTATGGTCAGGCCGTTGGCGCATATGGGAACCTCAATGAGTACATGCTGGTTGCGATACGTGTGACCTAAGCGTTAAAAGCGTGAAAATCTTCCAATTTATAAACCATGAAAAGTGCGTCGCGAGATTCGTAAGGTTATTAACTAGTATCATATTATTATTGACATTACCGAATACTTACAAACATTAGTCGCACTTCATCCAGACCCGTTTGATAATAATGTTCAAACGGATCTGATAGTCTGTCAAGAAATGTAGGTCAATATATCTTAAATTAATTGTAAATTAATAAAAGAAAAAAAAACTAAGCTAGTAATTCTATCTTCATCAGTTGTAGGTGTATTTGTCCCTCTAAAACGCCCCGCTGAGTCCAACGTGACTCCTTATTAAACCACGCACACCATTAAATAACAGAGCCTCAAATTGAACATCATCGTAATGCTTTTCTCGAAATGTTTCGTAACATCTTGGCCTTACGTTGCCGTGCATAGCCCGTGCCCCACGAGGCGTGTCCTGCGTGCATCGCATATGCCTCACGAGGCGTGTCGTGCGTGCATGCGTGGTTTACGACTGTGTGCTCACGGCTTTAGTTTATATTACCTCCCCCTCGCCTCTTCACAAGAGCATGTGCTTCGCGAAACTTTTAATCTGAGATTGCGTGTTTTGCTCTTTTCATGTCTTTTCTATTTTGCAAGAAAACTCCCGGTCGCTTTTCAAAAGAAACACGCAAGGAAATTATTTTTTCAATGCGAAAGTAATGGAATTTTACTAAAATAACAATTTTTTTCGCACATTGTAATAAACATGTATAAATTTATGGTAATTAAAATGTATAAAATAGACTGATTTAATAATTACATTGTATTGTAGTTCTACACATACTTTGTGCCAATATCCAAAATAATCAAGCCGTTCTGATTTTGAAAGTTCCTTTTGAAACACTTCCTTCGGTCAAAACTTAATCAACATTGACAATTCGGTAACGCTTTGTTAAAAGGCTTTTTTCGAAGCGTATTATTAAGAGACAAGTGGAAGTGACTTTGTTTGTATTATTATGTTGGAAGTGACTATATTATTATGTTGAAAATCTAAAGGTGACGATGAACGTAAGAATAACGTAAACGTAATTTAAGTTGGTCGTCCACGTGCAAGTGACAGCCGCTGTGCTCCTGTAATGAAGCTCGTTTAAACTTTGACACAGACACAGCTTAGCTAACTTATTCTTAGATAAACTAGGTAAGCTATTTATGGGGTACTTTTTATCTTTGGATTCTGCCTTCACATTGAATCCATTAAGCATAAACAAGACTATCTAAATGCATTTTTTTTAATTCCTGGAGACCAATTCATATTTTAGATTTTAGGGCTTTAAAAATGAGATTCAAATTTTGACCAATTGTTCTTGTACGAGTATAATATTAAGGCATCTAATGAAAATTATTAATTAATATTTCACGACTAAAATAGTTAAAATTGACATATTACATTAACAAAGCCTATGTTACTCTTTTGATCTTTGAAAAACATGGTATTCCCAAACGAATTTCTACGCCAGCAAAGCTGTGTGCCATAAAATTTTCAAATTTCTTTTAATGTTCTCAAGTAATGTTTCCAGTGCGTACTGATTTTTTTCCGATTCTTTCGTTTTGTTTATCGGTGGCAAGATATTCAATCATCATGATTACGATTGTGATGATGATGACATTTCATCAAAGGGCTGTCGGGTTACGGTACGCGCGGGGACTGATATTATTTGTCCGGGCCAATCCGAGCGCGAATTCATACAGACTACATTACTCTCGATATTGATTTCCGATACTCGATATACAAATCTTATCACGGTTCGCTTTGCATATAATGGAGGATAGCATGGGAAAATGTATGGTTCCCATTGGATGAACGCCCGCCTCATCAGAGTGGCTGCATCTAGGAAAATATAATTTTGACATTTCATAAGTCAAATTCTAAAATTCGTTTCCTTTGCCGCGTTCGTCTCGTTCGGTTCTGATAGCATAATCATAAACGCTAAAAATATATATTTTTTTAAGCAAAATTATACTTTCCTAGATGCAGCCACTTTAACATGGCCATGCATTCATCTAATGGGAATTAAAAAAATATATTACAAGAAAACTCCTAGGATAAATCTTAAATCAATGAGTTATATAACTTCGTTTGTAAAATAACACACTATTGCAACAACTAATACGTTTTGCGTTCTACATTCTCAGATGTACAGTAATGTTTGTAATTTTACAAACAGTAGTGGCACAAAAATTTATATCCATTTTGTTTTTCAATAAATCAAAGTATTAAATTGTAGAACTCGATAGCGTAAACAAAGTCGGAAGAGGGTCAAAAGTCGCATCATTTGGTGCGATCGGTCGGAATTGTCACTATTAAGTTGGAATTTTATTGACGCAGTCATGAAGGATGGCTTCCGATATCGTAAAGAATATCGGCGCCGCCGACTACAGTGTGGTCGCACACTTAGAGCAGGTACGAGGTACATAGATATACTACTGTTTTGTGTTGACTTTTTTATGACGTTAAAGTATAAATATAGTAAAAATTTAGTAAAAATATAGTAAAGAAAACTAGTTTAAAGGTGATCTGAGGACAAGTCATCGTTGTTCTAATACGGCATAGATACTTGTTACGGCATAGATACTTGCTACGGTGTTGCTACTTGCTACGCTGCACGCTTATATGAAATAATTAAATTCGAAGGAAAAATAATCCCGTTAACAATGATGATATAAAAATAAATTATCCAGAATCAACTCAAAATGTTCTTTTTGCGTTTTTCGCCCTTTAAAGCAGATCAAACAATACAATTCATTAATATCTTTAGCGAGAAATATCGAAATTGTAAACCCTTTGGGGACCTCAGAAGCTTTTAGGGGTGAGGTTCGCGAAGGCGTTTTTTCTTAAATAATGAATGTTATCTTTCATTTTTCGGTGTATTTAATTCAGATTTTGACCCCTCGCAGTAATCTCTTTCTCTGTTTAAAATTCTCATTCATTATATTTTTCTCGTTAATTTTCATAATTATTTCGCTACAAGAGTTATAACAATATTTAAATTTTATTCACGAAAATTTCGAGTTATATTTTGTATGATTAGTTGGAATATTTCTTGCAGTTATTTTGAAGCCATTTCTAATTACTTTTTAGTAGAAGTACTTTTACCCGACTGCGCAAGAAGAAGGGTTATGTTTTTCGAGAGAATGTGTGTATGTATGTATAATGTTTGGCACGCTCTGCAGCCTAAACGGATTGATGGATTTTAACGTATGAGGTATCGTTAGATTCTTCTTGATAGCGCAATTGACACCGGGTACATAAAAATTAAAAATCAAAATGGCGGATTTTAAAGTAGAAATTGTGAGGTTCTAAAAAAGTGGTTAATTTGAATGCTTGGGAAATTTGACTGCCTGGGAATACTGTATGAAGTTGGCTTTTTGATAAAAAGTTTTTGCTAATTTAAATTCGAAAAAAAAAAGTCCTCGTTTTTGTAACTTTTCTTTTTATACGATTGTAGATTTATATATAATATCTATACAAAATTTCAGTTTTTTCAGGGTGTCGAAAATGCAAAATTTAGAATTAAATATAACCTACAGACTTGAAATTTCGGATTTCATGTATGTATTGTGAGCTTACTAGATGTCAAAAATTTCAGCTTTCTAGTATTATTCAGAGGTTTTCAAATAAGTAGCTGAAAATGCGGCGAAATGGTTTCGGTAAAGATACTATGACAGTGTTTGCTTCGCGCTCGACTTGGTGGTGCCATTGCCGTGCCACCAGGTGACATCGCTTTTAGGCCACGGACCAAAGGAGCCTCGTATCCCTGTGAGATACATTATGATCAGAAGAAGCTTTTAAGTCACTGCAACATGGATAATAATAAAACTTGCTCTGTTTAAACTTACATGGGAAATACTACCAACTAGTGTTCTTTTGAAATCACTGAAAAGCGCTTGTCTTATCTATAATGAAATTGAATAGAGCTTTCAAGTATCAAAATCATTGTCTTTTTCAACATGCAGACCTTTTTTATGTTCAGGCTTATAAAGCATAAACTGTACGAGAGATTCTAAAGGGCCCTTGACCGGGGAGTACGAACAAACATATTTCGGTCCTTATCATTAGTGCCGTAAGGCTTAAAATCGAGCAGAGTTGCTCGTAACTATGTTACAAGGCTGTCTTTGAAGTCTTTGTTCGATTACATAGACATAGCCGGTCTTTGATCTAAGATGGCGACGTATCGTGAACTTTATACAATTACTAGTTTTTAAACGAGATAAATTGTGCGTGGGCCGATGATGGTTAAATAAGGTAAGTAAAAAGCTTTCTTAGCACTTTATTTTGATACTAAAATTTTCGAAATACACTTCAAAAACTACTTTTTCGTGCTCCATGCACAAGCTCCAAGGAATCTGTACTTCTTTTATCGTGCTAAAATTTAAAATTACAATACTCTTTAATAATAATAATATAATATCTATGGACGCTTTACAACACGTCAGACTGGCCCCGTGCTAAGTACCCGAGGTTACCTATGTTACACGTACCAGAGTTGTCCGGTACCTGTAACATAATTATATATTATTAAATACTTTTATACTACACATATATTAAAAATTTTTATTATGTTAATACACAATCGAGACTCAGGATCATTCAAAAACTTTTGCTCCGTCGGCGGAATTCGAACCCGGCACCCCCGGCTTAAGCTACCAACGCGCTTACCAACTGAACCACAGAGGTCGTCAATATACAGATTCTGTAGAGTTTGTCGGAAAACTAAAGTCTAGATTGACTTACTCTTGTAAGTCATCGCTAAGTTGTTGGTCACCGCCGCGCTCGACGTTTACTAAATATGATTTAATAGGAACCAGAATTTCGCTTTTTTAAAATACCAGAGATAATTTAGCTTTATTCAATTTTAAGCCTTAAGAGATTTTTTCACCAAAACCTTTTCATTTTCAAACTTTTCGTATAGTAATTGAATTTCGTATAGTCATTGAACTAGTTTTTGTCCGTGGCGTATCTCAGATTTTTTTAGCCTAGCCTGAGATTTTAGGAACATGCTACTTTCTCAAGGCAAAAGTGGCTTCTGTTACTCTTCGTTCTTCCAACGCCAATGCCAAAAATCACACAATTAGTTTCTTCGCTTGGGTGTAAAGGAAAGATAAACAAATAAAAAAATATATTTCCCGTTTCCACATCCGTACGGATTAAGAAGGCTCAGATAAGCAATATTAGTGCTGTGCACATGACCTCAAATATAGCTTCACTGCTGCGAAAGTTTCGATTGAAACATGTCAATTATTGAAACGGCTAGCAATGTGCAGTTCAATCTGGCCCGATGGCCGAATAATCAGGCTGTTTACCCGCAAACGTGAAACTTTGCTTCTGACGATATAACGTGATGACAGCATTTCAAAATTCAACGAGTTTGGGTCATAATGGACATTGTAACTTTTTTTTTAATGATATTTAGGGGGCAAGCGAGCAGACAGATTACCTGATGGAAAGCAACTGCTCACGCCCATGGACACTCGCGGCATCCGAAGAGTCGCAAGTGCTTTGCCGGCCAATTATGAGGAAACAGGGAACGAGGATAGGGGATTAGGGAAGTTGGGAAGGTTGGGTAAGCTCACTCACTGAACGAAACACAGCACAACGCCGTTTCACGCCAGATATCTGTGACGCCGTGGCATCACTCCGGTCGAGCCGGCCCATTCGTGCCGAAGCGTGGCTCTCCCACGGCAAAAAATTGTCATCTTCATTGCATAGCATTTAAAAGATAACGTTGAAGAGCAAACATGATATTAATTTAACAATTTAATTAAGGGTACCAAACAGCACAGAAACTACTGGCCGGAATTCAAAAGGAAGGCTATGTAATATCACGCTACAACCAATAGGAGCCGAGCAGTCATAAAAAAATGGTAAAAACGAGATAATTTATAAAGTTTCATGCGGACGTAGACGCGGGCAAAAGCTATTAGTGAATGAATACCGAAAATCTTAACATCCCAGTAAGAAATCACAACACTAAATATTATGTGAAATTGTTTCCGAAGCGTTTCACTATTTTTGTAGATTTGATGTATTCGAACTTTCCCTCGATGATTTCCCTATGAAAATGTACGAGAAAATTCTAGTGAATTTTTGCGTGTCTTACTGAGTCGAGTGGATTTTTCTTGATAAAACATGCTACAAGTTCGCGCCCGTCGTGTACATGCTAACAGTACTGACTCACGAACAAGACACGACCGGCTTGTTGATGAACATTATTATAATACTTGTTGCTTCAGAATTTATAATTTTATTTTATATATTTTGAGTATAACTTTTAGGAATACTGCTTTGAACGTCCGTGGCCTAGTGGATAGAACTTTGGTTTGCACTCGAGAGAGTGTTAGGTTCGAACAAGAAATATTCTGATCTCAAGTATGTAATATGAAAGTGTCGTATTCCCAGATATCAGAATAAATTAGTTTATAATATTTTTAACAGACATTGTGTCGCTTGAGTAAACGAAAAAAAAAACATCGATATATTTTCATCTTCGCTGCCCAACACTAGCAAAAAGTTCACGTAATAAATGTGTTTATACTTCCCGGTATACTTCAGTGGAAAGTTTAATAAATATATTAACTAGCTACCTGAATCTGAGGAAATATAAATTATTGACAAAAGTTTCTTTAAACAGAAGTTATATCTTAAATTAACTTAATTGCCAAAGGAAAGGTTTCCGCTTGTTAGCTTTAATATGGTATAAAATTTATACGCTGCATAATATTAGCTCACTGACTGTTGCTCGCAACTACGCCAGCATGAAATTACACAAATCCCACTCTTATAACATTTTTTGATTACTGCTCGGCTCGTATTAGTCGTGGCGTGATGTCATATAGCCTTCCTCGATAAACGAACTAACCAACACAATTTTTTTTTTTCAATTTCTGTCAGTAGTTCCTGAGATTATCAAACAAACGGTTCAGCTTTATATTATTAGCATAGAATAGATTACGAGCGAGTTGCTTTACCAAGACGAGGTTCCTTCAATAGTCATCAAATAACAATATTAGTATATGCGGGGTGCGCGACCCACTATCGCTAAATGCAGCCCATGCATTATGCAGACGTCATCTGTACTATGCTTCGGGCGCTAGGTGGTGCCGCGGGAGTGATAGCGGACAGCGAAGTGGAAGCGCAAGAGTTAGCGATTGTAACGTAAATAGTTACGAAGCCAATGGTTTCATGTTCAAAAGAGATATTTAAAGACTCACTTCACATAGAATTGCATTATTTCTTGCTCATCCTAAAAAAAATTAAAAAAAAAAACGGAATTCAATGATTATAAATTAAACATGTAAATGAACGTGAAACTTAACGTCCGAAACATATTACTTTTTTCTAAAACAAGGAGAGTGCTTGAATATTTATTAAGTAATATAAAGGTAAAAGTAGCTATTTCAAGCTCTTATTACTTCGTAAAAGCTTATTTTTTTTTAATAAAGTCTAAAACAATGTCTAACTGTGTTATGTAAACGCCAAATAAGGAACCACAACCGTTCTGCTGTACACCTTGCACCAGTAAGCAGTACGATCCAGTTTATACTCCATCTTGAAAATATTTAGGTGACACTATAAACATGGTGAAGTTCGTGTTGCTAGACTTTTATGGTATCTCATTTTTTAAATAAACATAAAATGATAAGACCATACGAAGGTTTCTGTACTGCCCTCGTAGACAAATGGCAAGCGATTGACGTTGGCGATAATCGCTTCGCTAGTTTTGTATGGGATTGACATATTCGAACTCGACTAGATCACGTGACCTTTCGTTCGTTTATGTCAATCTCATACAAAAACACGCCAAGTGATTATCGTGAACGATACTCACTTGACACTTGTCTTCGGGGGCTGATCAGAATGAGGTGACGAGGTCTGGCATTTTGAACCAATATTAGTGATATTATATTATTATCTACTTTAATTTTAAGTATTCAAAAATAAAAGGAATAGACAATAACAAGGATGTAATACATGTAACTTTTCATTGCAAATATAGTCACTTAAATGGTTTACCACGACGATAACATTTATGACAAAAAGGTATTATTTGTATGAATATTCTATTCTTTCTCTTAAATTGAATACTTCAGACATACAAACCTCACCGTGTACCACAAAACGTATGAAACCTTTGTGAGGACGTGTTCAGAGTATTGCATATCTAATAACGACCTTATGCTACTTCAAACAAGCTCCAAAATCCCGTGCACGGTGCTAATTAACAGTATTTTTAAGTACAGAATTGTTTATTAATTACTGCAAACCCTAAAATGTGGCGTGAAACAAACTTTTTTAATTTGAATTGTTGCGTGTTTAAATTTAACAGAGGACACTTTGACATTGTGATCTTTGAAAACTCTCTAGCGCTTAGAATTATTTTACAGTTTTGAAATGAATGAGAATTTTACTTTGCTTTTTAGGGTTTTGTACCCAAAGTGTCGAAACGGGACTATATTACTAAGATTTCAATGTATCCATCTGTCTGTCAAGCTGTAATTCAAGATTTTAGCCTAAAAGATGAAATTTTCACATGTATTTCTGTTGTTACGAGTTTTTTGCTATTTCCTTCCTTAATAGTCGATTGATACATTTGATACAAAGATTGTCAACAGCTTGACCTAGCGGTTAGGGCGCCGTCTTAAGTACTAAGAATACTAATTTATTTTATGACTTTCTTTACTAATTTTAAATTTTATAATATTTATTTATTAATTTTTTTGTTTAAAACTTTCAGAGATACATTTTCCCATTTTTTTGTTTTATACTGCTGCGTTTCGGGCGCTAGTCTAACTCGTACTTGGCTGGCTTTTTTAACAAATAAAAAAAACAATTTTTATTAAATAGTGAAATGCGTTTTTACGATAACACAAGGACTGAAAAGCAATATACTGTTATATGAGTAACGATCGTAGATTCCTATTAAATTGACAAATAAGTTATCCAACTAACCTAAATAATACACCTCTCCGGTCGAGATCCAGCAGTTTATATTCACTGAAAACCCGTGCAAGCGAATTTCGTACTAATTAACATCGAATAATGCTCGCGTCTAACGCACGCCAAGACCGCCAGCGTACCGTGACCCCTCAAGATGTAGAACGTAGTTTCGTGAGTGGGAAATTTCCCAGCGAATAATGGAGGAGACGGATCAAACTGGCTGGTTATAATTTCTAAACTTACAATGGTTCGGGTACGAAATTAATGATACCTTGCTCGATGTATAGGAAATTATTACTTGTCAATACATTACATACTCGATTTGCTCAATTAATTTATCTACCGAAACACAAAGACAATGTTCTTGTTATTCGATCAAAGCTTTGATTTGGTTTGGTGGATCCATCTCAGTTTATTGGCGAAGGTTTTAGCCGTAAATTAATATTGTGAACATTTTCTGTAATAGAAGCCGCTTATGATGCTAGCGAATAAAATGTTTTGTGTTTTATTTTTTGTGCATACACACACACACACTACGGCTCTAGCATAGCCACCGAGAAATTGTTTATTTCTACAGCAAGATAGACAAAGTAACATTAAAGTGACGGATGCACAAAGGAAATCTGACAGTTTATCCTAACCATCTGTCAGTTTGTATATATTTTAGTATGTCTACTGACGCTATGCTAGCACTGCTGCAGGTGATAAAAAAACTGGGATAAATATTTTAAGGTGTGGCCGAGGCCCCTTTGTAATTTAATTTGAAAGTAGCAAAGCTTAAAAATGTTTAAAAATGGCAAGTGCTATTACCTACTTTGTTATGGAAATTGATAAAATTAATAAAAATTTAATGTCTGTTTGTAACTGAAACAGAATGCTTTTTGCAGTGGTTGTATTAAAACGTGTACTTTTCATCGTTTGTATGTTTTAATTCTAATTAATTTATAAGCCCATTACCTACTGATTCGAATACATCTGATACTAAATAAGAGATCGTTTTGCACAGTATCAGAGAATAGCAATATGCGAGTAACTTTTTGAAACAGTTTTAAAAGTACGCAATCCAATTTGAACATTAGCATAATGGGCGTAAGATCTGAATTTAATTGCATCGTAACAAAGTCCCCATTACCTAATATCGCGGAGTGCTTAATCCTAGTACAGCCTGCCTGTACCGGCTTTGAGAGTAATACAAAAAGTCTCGGATTTGGCGTCGAAATTGAGGTTTGTAATTTAGGTGCAGGGTCGAGAATCAGAAGTAAAAAATTCCTAGATTTTGTAACGGTGTACTTTATGCGACATATGGAATATAGGTAATTTTATTTTAAATCACAAACAACTTTACTACATCCATTCGTCGATCATAAATAGATATAATATTATCTGGTAGCTGTAATACAAGTCCTTCAGATATTTAGAACCGCACTAGACCGGTGTGGTGTGAAACGAATATTATAATTATTATAATGCATATTAAGAAGAAGAAGAAGAAATTAAAAAAATTACACATTTTTTTCTTTTTTAAAAGGCCATTCATCATTTAACCAAACTAACCAACTAGGCCATCGTATGATTAGTAATAAGTGAGTCTTTTCTTCTCTTCTTATCTGCTACATTCACCCATATATATATATGATTGTAAATAAATTAAATATGTCGCAACGAATAGTGAATATTACTAGCGCAATTTATATAAGGTAGATTCATATTCGTGTAAACACCCGACGCTATGCAATATCATCTGTGTACAATTTAGTATATATTCCAAGTGCGACATTCCCCGGGAATCGAAATATGGTTTCCCTAAATGCATTTCATACTAAGATGGCGCCTCAAACGCGGGATTCGTTTAGCATGAGCAAGCGACTCAGGGGCTGTACTCCCAAAGCGTTTTGGGATACAAACGAACGAATCGGATGCGTCCTACTCTAACAAACATGAAACAACTTTATTAAAGTGGGTCGGCAAAATTCCGGGCAAATCGGCAAAATAGCGACCAAACGAGAACACGGGTTACCTGATGGAAAGCAACTTCCGTCGCCTATGGATACTTGCGACGAAGAGTCGCAAGTGCGTTGCCGGCCGGCCGGCCGGGAATAGGGATAGGGGAGTAGGGAAGTTGGGCCACCGGTAAACTCACTCACTGAACGAAAAACAGCACAACGCCGTTAAGCATGGCTCTCCCACGACAATGAGTATCCGTTATATGTACTTGAGATCGGAAAATATCTCATTGGTACACGTCTTCACCGGGGTTTGACGCCTGCACCCTCCCGAGTGCGAACCAAAGGTCTTACTTACCCATTAGGACGCTCTAAATTTAAATGTGCCGTTTGAGAGTTCCAGACCTGACGATGTAACTTTCTCTTGCCAAATTCTCAACAGCAATTACCTTCTGATCGGTAACTTTGCTTTTGTAAGTTGAAAGTAAATATAAATGATTATAAAGCAAATATCGTGGCGTCGCCTCCAGCGTTTTTCTATTTCCAAAAATACTACTATTCGATTCGATCTACTAAGGACTTGATGATTATATTTTGTATACCCTACAACAATCTGCCACTGGTATTTTAATACACTCATAATATGAGAAATTAAGAGAGTGTTATATAAAGTCCGCACAAATATTGCTCAGATTAAAACCAAACCGAGTGTTCACCAATTACAGTCTCCCGGGACGATTTGATGTACCCAAATTGTTTAAAATCAATAGTTCATTAGCAACATTCTAAGTATTTTAAAGTCAATTAATTATTAACTTACACGTCACTTTGTACACATATACTCGATCGAATTAATACTATCTCATGCAAATCTTATTATTCCTAAACTTCGTTATACTGTTTGCCCTTGATCCTAAATCAATAGAGATCATCCGTACCTGATCCAAAACTTCTACCGAAGCCGCAACCTCGTAAGCGAACAAACATTACCGTGGGTCTCCGGCCCTCTAAGAATATCTGCCGGGAACATGCTAACCGCCACCGAACTACAAATAAAACCGCCCTCGAAATCGCTTCAAACTAATAAATAACTCGCTTAAGCCGAAACTTCTGAATATCATCCAGCGTTTGTGCGGATCGGAAACGAAATACAACGTTCGAAACTCCAAACTTTTAAGACGCATAGTTTGTACTTAGCTGAAAATATTGCGGGTTGCTGCAGGGTGATACGGTTAAAAGGATTTAGCTTTATAATCCTCGTGGAGTGCAATTTTGTTTTGCGTTGCGCCGAGATTTCGCTGAAATGATTCCTAATGCAATTTTGGTAGTGATCAAAATCGTCTGTTGAGATAATGGTTTCGCGAATATGAATACAATAGCCATGGAAGAGCCATGCTTCGGCTGGAATGTGTCGATTCGACCAAGACTAATGTAATACCACGGCCTAAAGGAAAACATTTCTTCGAGCAAGTAATTTACCAGAGGCACAATTTCCTACTAGATTAAGTTAAATTTTAAAAATAACTGCCGTGGTCCATCCACGTCCAGTTTTTATTCACCGTGTGGCCCATTCGTTCACACCTTGTTTCATAGAAATATATATTATAACGTAACAGATAAAATACAATCACAAATAGTGGTGATGAAATCAAAATAAAATTGACGCATTTGCAATTTAAATTAAAACCAATTGAAATGTCTTAATGACCATCGTCCGCCATTAATTGTCGTCGCGTTCGAATTCTGTTAAAAAGTAACACATTTTTGGAGCCAACTCCTGGCCATGGTGAGTGGGACTAAATTGCTTTTCCTTGCCAAGTTCATTAACCATTGCCCGTGTGCTTTCCCAAATTATTTTCTACGACCATGGGGGTTTAATTGTTACACTTGTGCACGCTTTTGAGACATATTTTATTCAGGGTGTTACCAAAGTGAGTGATAAAACATTAAGAATCGTATGAGTCCCCGATATAGCTGACTGTAAAAGTAGTAGCGTTGAAAGGGATTTTTTTTTGTGATGGTATGGGAAAACTCATGTCGCTCGGGCGCTTGGTCATACAAATCACGAAATTTTTTTTCACTTTCAGCGCTGTAACTTTCATAGTGAGCTATATATCAGAAACACGTGCGATCCTTTAAATTGTATCACTTACTTTTGTTACACCCCGTATAATCAGCTTTTGCCCGCGACATCACTCGCGTTAAGAAATATTTTCATAAAAACTTTCATCACCTATTTTATCCTTTTTAACCGACTTTTTCGAGTAGAATTTATCAAAGTCTTTCCTTAGCGGATGCTTACGTCATAACCAAATACCTGCATGCCAAATTTGAGCTCGATCCTTCTATTGATATGAGCTGTGCTGTTGATAGATTATTATGTCAGTCAGTCTTATGACTTTTACATATTTAACCAGCTATTGCCCGCGACTATGTCCGCGTAAAACTTTATAAATTATACCGTTTTTCTAACATATTTAATTATTGCACTGCTCCTATTGGTCGTAGCGTGATGTTATATAGCATATAGCCTTCCTCGATAAAAAGACTAATTAACACAAAAATATTTTTTTTAATTCCGGCCAGCAGTTCCAGAGATAAGCGCGTTCAAACAAACAAACCGACTCATCAGCATTATATTATTAGTATGGATTGTATTGCATTGCGTTCCGATATTTTTTCAAGCCCAGCCCTACATAGAAAAAATATGGTCTAAAACTGCCACAATTTCAACGAAGACAAAAAAAAAGTCGTTTGGGAAATTCACCCACGTACAATTAGGTAAAATTTAACAGCGCTGTGACATCTCTGCGAAATGCGTGTGCGTGAAATCCGCCAAGTAGTGCACATTCATTACACTTATGAAATATGGAAATGAAAAGTGTCCGTGAACCACACTATTCGATTCAGCCTTGAATTGTAAACAACCTGATGCACTGTCGAGAACTGGAGAACTAAATATTCCCTCTGTACCGCAGCGAAACTCCCGGGAACACGGCGGCCATTAAATTTTAAATAGCTACAGCCCGTGAAATCTTATTGTGAGGCTTATTAAATTTTCAAATTGACACTTATGAGGGTGGCGCACTCAACATTATTCGCACAATATAAATGACATACAGTAGAATACATGTCCCACAGTATCAAAAAATATTAGACTAATCTTGGCGTGATTTCAAATAAATTAAACATATTATCGCTAGAAACACAACACGCTCTTTCTCGCTTCTCGCTTCTTTCTCATAGCTGTTTCCCACTTAACGTCGGATCGGTTTTTTATGTATCTGCGCCAGGAAGTTCTACTTCAGATTGTCGATTAAGGCCATATTTTTACAGCCAAAGCGTTGATCATACTAGTTTATCACGTAGCTAGTTAGTTACGTAGTAGTCCGAGCTACTCTACTATACTCTATTTATATTGTGTTATAAGGGTGTTAAATGTTCAAGCACATTTGTACCAGTGAAAATAACACTTGTGACTAGCACTTAATATATTTGCATATTCACTCGATAAATTATATTGAACATTTTATTAAGTATCTACTCCATAAGAGTATTAAATTTTCAGATTGCGTTTCAATTTTTATTTTATATGTTTTTAAGTTGACGATACGTCCAATAATCAAAATGGCCGGTCAACCCTCCACACTCCACTCCTCCTACGTCCGTTTGGATCTAAGTTGGTTTTGAAATATTTAATTACATTAACATGATAATAACTATAATTTGAAGGCCCTTTTCTTTATATTTTACAAGGTGAGCAGACGGGTTACCTGATGGAAAGCAACTGCCGTCGCCCATGGACTCGGGACATCTGAAGAGTCGCAAGTGCGTTGCCGGCATTTCATGAGGGAATAGGGAATGAGCATAGGTATAGGGATGTTGGGCCACCAGTAAACTCACTGAACTGAGCGCAACATAACACAACGCTGTTTCGCGCCAGTTTTTTGTAAGGCCATGTTATCACTCCGATCAAGCCGGCCCATTCGTGCCGAAGGTGGCTTTTCAATGGCAATAAGCATCCGTATTATTTACTTGAGATCGGAAAATGTCTCTGGGTACACGCCTCTACCGAGGTTTGAAGCTGAAGGAGTGAAACTGGCCCTGAAATTTAAAAAAACAAACCACGACCCACTTTCACCCCCATAAATCTTAAATGGCTCAACCAATTTTCATCAAACATGTTTGAGAACACTAGAATGTAAGTCACATTTAATAAAGAAAAAAAAATAATTTAATTTGTTTAGGAGCTATGCGGCGAGTTGGACTCGCGCACGGAGGGTTAAGTACTAATTCTGAAAGTCAAACAACATTTCCTAGCAAGCGATAGCGCGATGTGGACACTATATAGTACCAAAAAGAATAAATTAAAAAAAAACACGTTTGTTTTATAAGAGCTACTCTTGAATATTATGTTTCATTTGATTTTAGTATTTGGTGTTATAGCAGCAATAGATATACATATTCTGTGAAATTTTCAAGTGCCTAGCTATTACCATTCTTGTAATACATCCTGGAGACAGATAGACGGACAGACAGACAGACAAACGTCGAAGTCTTAGTAATAGGGTCCCGTTTATACTCTTTAGTAACGGAACCCTAGAAAAGTGCGTAAAAATGTCTTTTAAACAGCACAACTCTATCAAATGCACGCCATTAAACTTAAATTATATGACGTCATAATGTTCAAACATATACTTCCAGTCTCAACTGATCAATCTTCATACTCGAAAGTTATCAGCCTATAAAGATTATCAAAATGACGAACGCGGCGTAATTACCTACTCATTGTTTGCGCTTCCGGGCCCCCCGCGCCCCCCTAGCCCACTCATAACTTAGCGATACGCCGGCTAATTACGCCCCTGATTGACAGATTCGGGGCGGGCCTTTCGTCGTTTATTAATACCCGATACGGATATGAGACGCGGATATTCTTATTGACAGCCCATAAAATTGGGGTTTTTTTGGCGATCCTAATATTGAGCCGTGTTTTCAATATGTTTTGTGATGGCTGCGGGGAAATGTTTTTTATGTTTGCGTATTTTAATTAAGGTATTGAAAGGACGGATTTAAAATGTCGTCGTAATTGGGTTCGGCATTGTTGTCGGCTTGCAATATTACAAAACGACTAGCTAGATTTCTCTTTAGAATCGCATTGATTTTTCAGAGAGAGATTGTAAGGAAAACAAGAAATCAAATTCATAATGCGAGTAATGCCATAGGAGAGCCATGCTTCGCCACGAATGGGCTGGCTCGACCGAAGTCATACCGCGGCCTCAAAGAAGGCTAGCGTGAAAAGGCGTAGTGCTTATCACAAACTACCAGGCGCGTGCGCTTTATATAGGTAGAAACGCAGTGTATTTATGATATTTAGAGAACAATCAAGCTGACGGGTTACCTGATGAAAAGCAACTACCGTCGCCCATGGACACAGGTTGTCGGCCTTTATGAGGGAGAATAAGGAATGGGAATAGGGATCGGAGGATTCGGGAACTTGGGCCAGCGGTAAACTCACGCACTGAACAAAACACAAAGTCATTTCACGCCAGTTTTCTATGAGGCCGTGGTATCACCCCGGTCGAGCCGGCCTATCCGTGCCAAAGCATGGCTCTTCTACGGTAATGAGCATCCGTATTATGTACTTGAGATCGGAAAATGTCTCTTTGGTACTCGCCTCTAACCGGGACAGAACCTACACCGCCTGGAGTGCGAACCAAAGGTCTTACCCACTAGGTCACGGAAGCTCTAAGTGATAGATTTCAACTATTTCTTATTTCGTACTAGTACTTTCATACTACATCAAAGCACCACCTCAGGCATACACTTTTCTAAAGAGAAACATTGCTATTCATGTTCAAGGAAATACAAACACCAGGTCTTTATCCAGCTTAAAACGCCGTAATGTCACAATGGAGATCGGAAGTCGTTTAGATCATAATACCAGTGGTAGTCTCGGATTAGCAATGCAGTACTCGAGATTGGCTTCAGGTATCTTTTCTTAATGTAAACCCGATCTTATTCCGGTGTATCTCATTTAATTAAATATTCAACATTAATAAAAAACACACTTTTCATGCACAATTTCCATTGTATTCAATTCGATCTTACTAATTTATAACAAATAAACGACCGGTTTCGATAAAGTCATCAGATGTAGCTAACTTTGTCGAAACCGGTCGTGTATTTATTATAGATTTGTAAAATCTAAGTTAATACAGTGGAAAAAGTATGTTTCATTATGGTTGAACTTGAATTTCGACCATGAACCAACAGTACATTCAATTACTTATATTACATTAAATGTTGATGATGCTTTTAGACTAAGGTAGAGCCATCGAAGAAATAGATTCATAGACAGGTGATGGTTATGCATAATTTGGTCTGAATAACTCAATTACGTGCCGTGATCTATCGGCTGTGTTTGACGTAAGGTAACCAAATTACTTAGATCCTCAGTCTGATAAAACTCTATCTGATAGTACCTACTGGCTATCCCATCTCCTATTCGTTGGACGTGTAAAGATGAACCAAACAATAAGTACTCAATTCCAGTCTCCTGGTTCTAATCTACCTCTTCACCAATTTTGTTACAAATTGATAAAGCCATTCTTGAGGTATTGAAATTGTAACTGACAGGTCTTTTGTGACGCTAATAAGCCATTTGCTCTTGAGTTGGGTTGGCATTAAGCTCTTTTACCGGACGAAGCGTAGCGCAAACGATACTTTACATCGGTTTTCTATGAGGCTATGGTACTTCACCGGTTCAGCCAACCCATTCGTAAACATATTTCTCCTAGGTCATATTTTAAAAATATTGCCAACGAACATGTTAATATTGATGATGCTTATTATGTCTTTTCCTTCAGGTGAAGTGGAACGGCTGCTGCGGGAATACCGCCAGAACCAAGAGCTGGTGCGAAACATCGGCGCCCACTACTACCAGATCATCTACCCCGTGCAGCTGCGACACCACGAGAAGATGGGCATCTCCACCAGGGAGGTCAACACGCAGAAGGTAAGAGGGAGAAGTAAATGTTATGACTTCCTAGAGATGATGCAAATGGCAAGGGCATAAGGCCTTAAACTGGATGTCAGCGATCTGCCAGGACCTATGCCACTGCCATATAATTTACTTCAATAAGTATTTATGCATTAGAACGCGACGCTCTCGCCGCCGCGCCGCAAGTCGCCGAGATCCAGTTTTAGGCCTAAAAGTAACGATCTTGGCTGCCACCGACTGCTATAATATAAAAAAAATCAAATAAAATGCCACTTTCTGACTTACCTATTGCTTATGTCATATTGTGGCATTTTATTAAATTTTTATGTGTCACGGCCGCTGGCAGCCAAGATCGGAATATTAGATTATTACTTCAAAGCGACGTACGTTACATAGTGGAAAAATGCGAATGGCGCAAGGCAAAAAAAATAATTTATTATGACATATTATAAGACGCTAAATAAACCATTCAAAGTTTCAACGATGCGGCATCAAATCTGATTTCTGATTTTGACTCTAGCCTGTGACACTCTCCATTATTTTAGTTAGTTAAAGGTTTAAGGGCCTGTTTCACCGTTTATTGTTTAAATTTCTTTTAGGCTGTCCACAATTTTTTGACATATTCTCCATACAAAAACGGTCTAATGAAGTTGTATCTGTCAAATAAATAAACTATCTGTAAGCAGTAAAAAAGGCCCGTAGTATTACAATAATCTAATAGATTTGTCTTACGATGTAAAGACAAAGAAATAAACACCAATTTCCCATGTATTATATTATATGTCTTTTGCTCAAGGTTGGCGGTATGGTCCATTAACTCTGTGTCAAATTTCTATACAAACCGCGATTGTCAACAACAAAGTGACCAAACGAATACTTTGTTTACAATTAGGTTTTGTATGGAAATCTAATTTTTTTCCAATCTTGAGCGAATGTAAAAGAGTACGGAAGTATGCATCTATCAAATCCAACTAAATACTTCCAATATTTTCGCGTTTTTTTTACATTTTAGGGGGCAAGCGATCAGACGGGTTACCTGATGGAAAGCAACTGCTGTCACCCATGGACATTCGTGACATCTAAAGAGTCGCAGTCGGATACAGGGGATTAGGGAAGTTGGGCCGCCGGTAAACTCACTCACTGAAAGAAACACAGCACAGCGCCGTTTCACGCCAGTTTTCTATGAGGTCCTCCGGTCTAGCCGGCCCATTCGCGCCATGGGAGAGCTCCTCAACGGCAATGATCATCCGCATCATGCACTTAAGATGGGAAAATTTATCATTGGTACACGCCTCCACCCGAGTTTGAACCTGCACCCTCTCGAGTGCGAACCAAAGGTCTTACCCACTAGGCCACTATAAAATCTAATAGCGCGTATTGCAATTAGTTTCCCCGTGCCTCTACTACAGAGTACAGACCCTGTACGGTGCAGGTTCCCGCAGAGCTTCGCAACCAGCAATCCGTTTCCCGGGTAATTTACTGCTGTGTAACAATAAAATTACTCACTGCACCGAAACTTCGTTATTTGAATGCCTTTGTGCCTTTGGGAATTTATAAAAGAAGTTTAATTTAAACTAGACTGTAATCTACGTAAATTCGAATTGGGTGACGAAAATTAAATCTTATATAAATAGTTTCACGACGTATGTCGTATGATGCATCTTAAAATTTAATATAGTGTATGTAATTTGCATTCTACTATACAATGTTTTTAAATATTAATAAAATGCACAAATAAAATGCCATGTACAAAAATTCAAAAGGCTGTTTATAAAAAAAAATCTATTAAAATATGTTCTATGACTAATAAGCTAAATAGTATGGCCTATTTTATAACTTTTTATAACAAGTCGTATCACTGAATCAAAAGAGTTTATTTGTCATTTAATCGCATGCCCCATACAGGCATACAGGGTGTTCCCAAAGCATACTAACATATCATTTGTGTGTCAAAGAGAAGGGGTTTGTCACAAAGCCTGTGCTCTAATTAACAAGTATGAATTATTCCCGGCTCTTGACGCGATCTGTGTGGCCTAGAAAAAAGCTTCTATTACGCCTAACTTCTGAAGCACCTTTTGTTTACGCGTTTCTGGTTCAAAATGAAGCTTATCCTTACGAGTATTAAACATGCAGTTATGCTTTTTATTAATAATATTATAAATGCGAACTTTATTGTAATCCCGCGTTCTTTTTTATTGGAAAACGCTTAATTGGTTATAACTTAATATTACTTACTAATAATATTCTTTTTGACTAAGGTTTTATTTTTTGCAATTTTAACTTCAAGTTATGTATATTTCTAGAGTAACTATTTAAAGCACTTCATTCTGATAGTTACTACTCTCTTCTCGGTTCCTAAATAGGAGGAAAAAAATTTTTGGTACCTCACAATTTTGACTCAAAAATCCGCCATTTTGATTTTGTTAGTGTACCCAATGTCGCGTTATCAAGACCAATTTAACGATACCTCATACGCTTAAATCCATCAATCTGTTGAGGCATACATACATACATACAATATACATACATGCTCTCAAAAAATATAACCCTCCTGACGCAGACGCTATAAGTATAGGTGGCTTACTCTTCGCATTTCCCTCTGCGATCTTATTTCCGAATTTCTATATTCCCTCACGAAGATTGAACTTCCCAGTTTCCTATCGAAAAGAATTAATTACAAAGTTCTCGTGTGCAGAATATTTATTACCTGCAAAAGGCGCGGCGAGTGATCGCTGGCTCGAGTTGCGCAAGTTTAATTGGCTCAGATATTGTGTTTGCCGAGCCGTTTACGTGCCGGTAAATCTCGGATTACGCTAACACGGGACAGTTGCTTGCATTGACAGGAGCTGGCTTCATATGCTGTGATGATGAACAGTAACAATATGGAAGTAAGGGATGTTCATATAAACCATCGAGCATATATCCGTGTCCGAAACTTATCAGTGTTTTGTCACTGATAAAATTACATTTCCGCTCTTTTGGTTCTATGCTCGATGATATAAACTGACATTGCGCGGCTTGTTTGTGTGCGTCATTAATATCTATGCGCCGCCGCACGCTCACATTGTTTTTCAACAAATTTCAAACCGTTTCTTGCGGCATTTCTCACGCCATAATGGCGCGCCAGTTAGGGCATCATAAGCAATTATATTTTGCTTGACATGTTATGCATTAGAATTCAAGGTGAAAAAAACCTTGCTAGTAATGAAAGAACGAAGATAATTCTATAACATATTATATTTTTGGCTAATGTGCTAAACGTTTTAACACACTTATAAGAGGTTAAACTTACCCCACTGACCCATGTTTAAGCCTTAAGCTCGGTCTCAGTTGGCTACAAGATTAAGACAAATGTTGCAATAGCGTATACCGACGATGTGGATTTTTTCATAATGGCTTCTCTACAATTATAATAAATAAAAATTTTCAACTAAACATTACAAAATAAAATAATTGATTCTTTTAAAAGGCTTTTACACGCCACATTTTTACAAGTGCCGCTTAGTACACCAATTAGTATAGACGGTTCCAATTGTTATACTTCCATTGTATCCGCGCTGGGTCCAGCTGCTGGCGTCTGACGTCCGACTCGACCAATTAGCTGAACAAACATCTGCTGGACAGCGCTCAGTAAACAACATACAACTTATGCCCGAGAGAGGTTTATGTATATAAATTACCTGTGTAGTGTATACTCATGACAAATGCATGAAACAACTAATGATAGCTTGATTTCTATTTTATGTACGATGTATAATTTCATATAAACGCTTATTCCCTTAGAAGATCTCCATTAAAACAATGTGGTCTATAAATGGATGAATTTTCATAACCGCTTTTTACGCGGCCAGGCTGAGAATTATCCTTTTTTCTTGAATCATAGTTTTAATTTTTGGTTTAAAAAGTAAAACGTTCACATCACACGCTAACGTACGTACCTCACAAGTCACACCAATTTATACACAAAAAGGTGATGTCCACCAAAACCACCAAAATTAGACAAAAATACTAGTTGTTGAAATCCACTCAAATCGGATAACGATAAGTATTTTCGAGAAGTAAAGAAATTATTAAATGAATAATCTAAAGTTGGAGATCGAATTTAGCTAAGCAGTCTGGTTCACATTTAACACTTTTTGGTTAAATTTTCCAGTCCTGTCCGAAAATTACGACTAAGGTGTTATATTCGATTCGTATTTTTACTACCTAGAACTACCTAGAAAGTTTAATAAAATATCAAAGCACGCGCCGATAAAAATTACAAAAGTTATAAACATTTAATGAAAAAATGAGCTTTAGTTTTCTTTAATACTTCGGAAAAATATTTGAATTTTCGAAAAAAAAATACGGATCGAACCCTTAGCTCGTAATTTTTAGACAGGGCTGGAAAATTCTACAAAAAAAAATTACCTGTGAATCAGACTATATCTTATCGGAATTATCAGATATTAGCTAAGTATAAAAAACCGAGTTTTAAATGAATAGTACGTATCGTTGACTTAACGCAATTATTATAAGCAGCAAATAAAAGTATATTTTAAAAGTTTTATAAATATTTCGTAGTAAGTCTCTACCTGTCTCTACATCTGGAGCATTTCCGTCGGTAACTTCTTTAGAGATACATCAAGTTCCAACTTGAAATATCCCGAGAGATGTCATCCGTCTTGAAATCTAACTTTATGTAACTGATTTCCAAATCCCAACTTACGTATTACTAAAATAACTATTTTTATTTCGTCTTCGATCAGTGCTAGTAGACTTCAGATATACTTTTCCCTGATGAATTAGTAAAGCAAATAATATTGTCGGTATTAAAATATATTATGTTTAATTTTTTACACGAAGACAATAAATAAAATGAAACATCGGTAATCGGTCCAAAATCATCAAAATTCCTTCTCGGCCAGTAAAATTTTACTTTGGAAATGATCCTTGGTGTGTAATTTAAAACTAATCGCAACAAAATCAAAATCTTTCACAAGTCATAACATATATTAATGGAACTTCTAACAAAATCGGTTGAGTAGTTTGAGCGTGAAGAGGTAACGAATAGACAGACACTTTCGCATATATAACGTTATACTATACTACAATAGTATAAATATAAAAAAAGAACCCGTCGCGGACACTCACTTAACGCAGTTAAGGGCTTCTTCAAAGGAAAAACTTCAATTTTAAGGTTTGCAAAGGTACTAATAATTCGAGCTTCGTAAATACTTGTACTTGCTTATTTATGCACTTACATATTCATCACCCAAAAACAATCCGACTTTATTCATAAAGTCACATTGAATCCACAATATTCACTTTCATCTGGAAAGTTCAAAAGAATTGGAAATTATATTCTCCTGGTAATTATTTCATGAGCCCGCTTCGGCTAAAGATCCTGTTCAGATTTTAATAACAGAAAAATGCGTCGCTGGCAAACCTGAGAATACTAACTTAATGGTTTTACTTTGAAGAAAAATATATTGAAATTGGATCGTCAGTCTCCGGCCAGAGCCGAGAAATGAGCTTTGAGACGTAATGGAAAAATTGTGCCTTGTAATTTGTTTTTGTCGTTTCTTTTTGTAAATTTTTAATTTAGTATTCCGGATTTTACAGAGATGTCCTTCTCTGTCAAGAGTTATAAGATACACTTATTCTTCAATTTACTAAAATGTAAATAATTACCGCCCATACTTATGTATATTATAATGAATGTCAAACTGCATATTTTATTGTATATAAGCTCTTCACACCCAAACCACTGAGCTAATTTTGCTTTATTTACATTAGACTGCTGACCCGTTTTTGTTAAAATTGATATAGTTACACTTTGAGTCCCGGGGAAGGAGAAGTGATACTTTCATCCCAGAAAAAATGTACGGTTTCCGCGTGATAAACGATTTTTGACGTAATAAATTCGTGAACGTCATTTTGTCTTTTGTAAAGAATATGAATTATACGATAACAAAAGTTACTTAATAAAACTTAAGATACATCATGAAAAAATTAATGGGAAAAGTAACTAAATATAATACAAATATATTATTAACGTAACACTGTTCTACCGTTACGAGTTTCATGTTTTTATAATGTTTTATGTTTTCGTAATGTTTTATGTTTCGCACAATAATCCTCCAGCGACAGTTGTGATGTTTGAACGTAAAACTTGACTCATACTCAACTTATATTATTATAATCAAGGATTTATATTCCGAAGGAAAAGCTTAAATGTAATATTGGTTTTTGAATGATTCAATATATTGCTCTACTTTTTTAAGAGAAATTAATCTTTTCCTTAATTGACAACATTATTATTAGCTTAAATAAATTACAATTAAAGCTAATGGATAAAAGTCTAGCTTTCGCCTGTGGCTTCATTGGCGGGAAATTCCGAAATTGCGTAAAAATACCAATGTTATTGAAAGCCTCCATCTATCTTTAGAAAAGTGGTGTTTTTCCAAGACTAAATAACCATTTACTATTTTTCAACCAAGTCAAGAAGACAACCGTCCATATTACTATTTTTCAACCAAGTCTATGCGGAAAATCAAGTCGATTAGTTGCTTAGTTACGATGCGTAAGAAGCACAAAAAAACACTTTCGCATTTGTTATAAGTAAGGATTCCATATAAATTGAACAGAAACGATTTGCTGTTTAATATCACCTAGCACTGTACAATTTTAATTATTATTTCGTCAGAAAATACAGGTCCATTACTATTTAAAAGTATCAATATACTAACTCGACCTAATTTAAACAGTTTTAAAAAAAGTTTGAAAAACTATTTACTAGAAACATTTTAATTATGTAAAACTTAATTATTCACATTAAGATAAAATATTATAATGCAGTTAGATAAAGAAACTGTTATCTGCAGTCAAACTGCGTAAGCAGTTTTTCAGAGCATGTGTAAAAATGTTGTAAATCATTGTGTAACAACAATAAACCAAAAAAAAAAATTGTAACCATTTCTTACAAAGTTAACAACATAGACCATCGTCTCGTGCTCAGTGTGACTTGATCCTTAATATTATAAGCTATTTTATCCCCCGGGTGACAACGTTTTTTCGATATCATTCGCAAGGATTTTCATATAATATTTCTCACCCACTTGTTTCCTACTATTTGAGTATCGTATATTGATATGAACGCTCCATATTGATATCGATGGCCCTTTTTATGTTATTTTCATACAAATACTAGTTTTTTTATTAAGAAATTTCTACGTAGATCGAGGACGTTCAATTTGACTGATTCAGTCCATCAGGGATTACGGGAGAGTGATCATCTGATTGGCGGTCTGTTTTTGTTTAATTTTGTCTTTTCAGTCACGATTCTGGGGTAAGCTTAAGACTGATGGACTGATGTAATGCCGAATTGAGTGTGTGTTTCAGAAGTTCACGAAATATATTGTGGGTCAATGATTTTATTGACAACATCACACCTTTGAAACAGGGTGGCCCCTAGCTGGCTTTTAGTCATTTTTTATAACATTTTATGACATAGGGGGCAAGCAACGGGCTACCCGATGGAAAGCAACTGCCGTCGCCCATGGAAACTCATGACAAGTGCTTTGCCGACCTTCATGAGGGAATAGGGATAGGGGATTAGGGAATTAAGGCCACCGGTAAACTCACTCACTGAACGAAACAAAGCACAACGCCATTTAACCCCAGTTTTCTGTAAGGCTGTGCTATAACTCCGGGTGAGCTGGCCCATTTGTGCCAAAGCATGGCTCTCCCACGTCAAATGGTTAGTGCATTCGTAGCCTAGTAATCTAGGGTTCCTTTGGTTCGCACTCGAGGGGTTGCAGGTTTGAACACCGGTGCCATGCTTCGGCACGAATGGGCCGGTTCGACCGGAGTGATACTACGTCCTTAAAGAAAACTGGCGTTAAACGGCATTATGCTGTGTTTCGTTCAGTAAGTGAGTTTACCGATGGCTCATCTTCCCTAAACCCCCTATTCCTATTCCCTCATAAAGGCAGGCAACGCACTTGCGACTCTTCGGATGTTACGAGTGTCCATGGGCGACGGTAGTTTCTTTCCATCAGGTAACCCGTCTGCTCACTTGCCGCATAAATATCATGAAAAAATCCCGATAAACGAATTTTGGTGAAACGGAGTTGTAGGCATCATCTAGAAGTTAAATATCGAAGTGCACACAACCGATATTTCAACCTACATTCTAGGAACATTATAACTGATTTTGAACGATCATTTACAAATGGAAACTACATCCCTTATGAAAGCATTATCTAGCAATGCGTCAGACTTCAGTAGGTACGTCGTTAATCATCTGTCAAGGCAGAATTGATAACTCAAATATTATTGGGTTTTTACAAGTTTTGGCGCCATTCCAACGTCTTTGTTGTACAAAATAAACAAATAAATACTCATACGATCACAAATGGACTATGTGAGAAGTTATCGGTCAGCGGGTTGGCGGAGCGTTCGTAAAAATATGATGGCTACAACAAACAAAATTATTCAATTCTTGCGTAAGCTATTGGAACATAGAGGTTCTAAAATATACTGTTTTATATCATACTAAAATATCATTTTCTCCTTTGACTCTTTACAGTGAAGATTTAAGAATCTTTTGATCAATTTTACATTATTACTGCTAGTCTCGGGAAACGACCAATATAATAACCAAAAACTAATCCCATTGTGACCAATAAATTTATGTACGAAATTTCGGATGAAATCGTGACGGATTGAGGATGATCAGCGTTTCTCATTAAGGAGCTTAGTGCTATTTTTCTGGACCGCGTAATTTTACTTTTTAGTATTCGTAATGTTCGTCGTCGCACATGGTACGTGGCGGTGCTATCGCGCCCCCCAGCTGGCGACCGTGTCGCGCTGCTGGCGCGGCGGATTCCGTTTCCTTTCCAAATGTATTTGCTAATTCTCCGCAAATACCGACGAAACGTGCTTATTTGTGAATGCGCTCCGTAAAGGATACGCTGCCATATGCCGCCTAACTTTCTAAAATTTAAATTTAAACTGCCATTCTTTATAAAATTCAAAGTAGACAAAAGAGCTCAAAATTACGAAGTCAGCGTCGACCTAAAACATTTAAAATTACGTCTCGAATATTCACACAGTTAAACAAGAAACAACCGAAAACTAAGTATTTAAAGTAGAGCTCGAAACAATTTCGAGTTCTTTAAGGTTACGCCTAAATGAATTCCAAAATAATGACCGCGGCAGTCGGCGGAGTTTCCAAGTTTGCAAGGCGATTCTCACCGTGCTACTGAAGCCGGGAGCTCGCATAAATTATCCAACACGGAATAGTTTACGGTTTATGTTTACAAACTTACTAACCGCTATTTTCTTTGTAAAAGTTTGCGCAGATTCAATTACTGATCCGCCGGAGCCGGTCCCTGCGAAGTTTTACTTAACCATGTTACGACAGGACGGTTGAATTTCTGAGTTTACGAGTTCGCCAAAGATTATTAGGGTGAGCGCTCATGACGGCGTTACGCCATATTAGTACTTTAGTTTTTGCATGAGCGCTGTACAAACTCTAACACGACTGACGTAAACAAAAGGTCGTCTGAGAGCTGCCGCTCGAATTGATTAAATTTGTTTTGAATCGCAAGGTAATTTCGTTTTAAGTAAGTCTCGACTTCAAAGTAAATCAGACGAGACATAAGAACCATTGAGCGAAGTTAGTCTCGCGCATCTCGCGCCCGATACTCTGATTTAGTTGACGCGGTCCATTTTGTTGAATCGAATAAATTCAAATGAAACGAGGCTTTTCAAAGTTCGTCTAAAGGAGAAAAAGACATTGACATCGTTTGTTCGATTAGAAGTAATATTGAAGATACATTTATTTATGAAAATACGGAATCTAATCTCTTGTGACATGCACGTCGTGATTTCTCATAAGAACATAAGAAAAAAACACTTTAAATATTTAAAATAAATAAAAAAAATTAAAATATATTTTTGTACACAAGGACGGGACAAGTCACAACAAGAAAAAAAACAGCAGATATTTCATAGAAACCAAGCCCCAAATTTCAGTTACCTTAAGCTCCGATAAATCAAAAACAATTAACGTAATAATTGGTGATAAAATGTTATAAATAGCCAATAAATGTACGACAATGTCGATGATGTATGGAATCGGCGCCATTAACACGTTGAGTCGCCTCGTCGGGAAGCGCGTCTCGCGAACCCGGCGCGGGCGCGGCGCGGAGCCGGCGGCCGTGCCGTGCGGTTTGCGGTACCTGCATACCTCCCTTTGAGTTTCCAGATTAGTTGCCGAGTTACCGTTGTTTGATTAAGTTTGTTTAACGCGGTTTACTGCTGGGAATAAATAACAACAAATTCGTGTTATTTCACGTATTCCAACTTCGTAACGCTCGTGTTATAGATGCCTATTAGGGATTACACGTGGCTAGTTTCGCCTCCGGGCGGGACTGTCGAACCTTAAAGTTTACAATTTGATCTTGTTGCAGGGCAGAGGATACGGACCGGACTACCAGCAGGGAACGAGATCCAGAGCAAGGGTGAGATTCGAAATATTTGCGATAATTTTAGCCCGTCCTCTCCAAATATTAAGCACCGAAATTCCGGCGACCTCTGTGGCTTCCCTCTTGGCCTTGAATAACAATCTTAGAATGGAATGGATAGTATATTAATTAATATATTTTCTGGTATCGGTAACACAAATCCTTTAGGTACTCAAACCGGATCAGACGTTTTGTATCCATGGATCATTATAATTTCAACGCCGATAATCAAAACGCTAATAAAATCAGTAGGATGGTGATATTATGAGGTAATGAAATTTGCAACATGTTAACATTATATGTCACGTAGTGGTAGCAAATTGTCTTGGCAAGAGACAGAACCCCCGACAAATTGGTTGCGGCCTCGCACGAGACCACCCGTGCTTTAATTAGGAACTAGATTAAAGGCGTCGCGGTGATGTATGAGAAATTTCGAGATATCATTCCGGGTGGCCCTTGAAGCTTTGAAATGTAATTTTGAAAGCAATTTTGTTTGCGTTTGATTCTTGACTCATTACTGGATAATTAAGATGAGATTCTGGGAATCGTGTGGGTGTTAATAATTATACAGTATGTACACTCCAATGGTTTCTTGAGCTTTCCCTTCGATAAAAAAAAAATAAAATAAAATAATTTTATTTCAGGTTCGCAGACACCCATAGAAAAAATCTTAAAAACAAAATAACAAAACAATAACAAATTTTTAATATATGTATTTGCCGCCACCCTCTGATGCACCGTGTAGATGCACGTGTACATGGACCCAGTGCCTCAGGGGGGTCCTTTTTATCACTAAGCTTTCACAGCACAGCATAAAGAAACATTTTAAAATTAATTTCCCCTATTTTACCCACTTCAGAGTTTATTATTATTTAACATATTTTCCCCACGGCTTTGCTCGCGTGTAATTCGAAAATTGCGTATAAACCACGTACTAGCGCCGTTGTAGTGCATACTACGTATCGGAGATGGCGCAGCATGTGAGAAATGACTTTCGCAGTTTTTCTGATTTTCTCCAAGAGAAAAGTTTCGTAAGGTTTATGGCAAAAAAAAATCTGATTTTTTTGCCATAAACCTTACGGAGCCCATGAATTTTCCAACGAATGCAAAACGTTGGATATCGGTTAGTGCGTTCCGGAGGTTTCCGAAAAAACGACCATGATAAAAAGTGATTGACTTCACGATCACACAGAACAAACCTATATACTGTGTTTTAAAAAGTAACTGAGGGTTGCATTCTTGAATGAAACAATAAGATTTCAGAGACACTTTTCAATTGACATATTGCAAATGAGAAACTATCTGAAGCTTATAAGTCAAGTTAATTAACCACCGAATCCCTTAATCCCTGCTCTTGAACGCCTCACGTTGACATTATGATATGGATTTAATTCAAAGCGCGCGAACGCTTTAAATCACACCTGGCAACATTGGCACACGTGTTCCAACTTACATAGCTCATTTGCCTTCACCTGACGAACTACAGGCTAAAATCGCTCCTAAATCCAATAACTTAGGATCACTTTCGCCCGAGCCGCCTACGACAAATATTGCTCGTAAGAAGATATTGGTTACTTACAGAATTAATTTAGCTAAGTTGCGACATCCTACTCGGAAATCCAGTAGTACGCCATTATGAATTTTATTAATATGGCAATAAAGTTCATGTAGCTAAACCGGAGTGTCTCTTTGTCATGTACAGTATTTGGGCGACTGCTTCTTGTTACAGAATATTGTGTTGGACACAAATACCCGCCATCTTAGCCGTGTCCAGCCATGCATTAATTAGAGAAACATAACGTTTAGGTACAGGACATAAACAATCCTCGTTATAAACATACTGAATGCATCCATTTACCGACATTTTTACGAGTTTCCGATCCAAGCCGATAGTTACATCTATCGAATTGTATTTTCGCTGTTCCGGATTAAATGTTTAAGTCGTATAGAATCGGCGTGGATACAATATAGAGCGCGCTTAGTATTCGAAGAAGCGATACCGGTTAAGCCCCGTGTCTCAGGGCTTTGAATTGACGAAGCAATTCCGAGGGAGATACGACTTAGATACGATTCTATAGGGCCGTGGCGCTGCGGGACGTTGTGGGACAAATAGAGACTTCATGCTTCGACGCCCATGCAATTCATGAAAATGGCTCCTCGGGAAGCGCGGCAACAGTTTTCAAACGAATCAAATCTCTTCGCTAACCGATAATTTTATATTGCAGAATTCATTTCCCTTGCGTTGGAGATGAGTGGTAACTTATCGTATTTAATATTATATAATACATTTAAGGATATGTTCTCTTGATATTAACCATAGTTAAGATAGGAAGTTTACATAATCGGATGGAGAACATCAGATAATCCTCCCCAAGTCCAGTTGCAAGTGGTGAAATAGAATGAAGAAGCCCGCTCTTAATTACGTACGTGATGGGGCTCGGCTCCTCCGTAATTATTTCAGCCTTTATATTTTCCTCTTATTGGAAAAAAGCGGGAATCCAATCGTTGGCGTCTATGACGTGAATAATTTTCAAACAGGCTTTGACGTTTTTAATTATGGACTCTTAATTATGGCGCTGAAATCCGGGCAAATATCGGTAAATATTATTCGATGCTTTTTTAATTTGTATTTTTTTCGGAATACTTAATTATTGTCCGCCTTTTCCTAATTTGTGTAAACAATTTTTGTCTGTGTTAACCGTTTGATTAGCTATATTTTCAAGTTCATTTACTTATATTATGGATATTGCGACAACTTGTGGTATAATACATGAAATAAACATGTTGCAGCTTCAAATAATTTTTCTCGAAGTATCTAATTAACGCAAAATTATTAAACTCGACCATATTCATTCATCAACCGTATTTGGATTAGAATTAAAAGTTTTAATGGACTTATGTCACAGATTATAAAAAGTTTCTTCATACGGTCACGGTCACGGTTCGCAATTAGAAAAAAACATCAGGTACCGAAGCTGAGGGTATGAGAGCAGGTTAGTTCTTGGGATACACGAACATGTATATAAGGGGGGTGCCTTGGGGTCCACACTTCTCCCATTGCCATCAGTTTTACTTGCCCAATCGACGATAAATAATGTACCGCACCGGTTTTTTCCGATATTAATTTTTTTTTAAATAATTTGGTTTCCTAAAAACGTACGTTTAAAGGCCAGCAACGCCAATGCAACTCTTCTAAAGTTGCGAGTATCTGCTCGCTTTTCATCAGGTAGGGTGTTCGCAAATGTTTTTTGCCTCTTCGCAAAAAATGCAAATATTTGAAATTGATAAAAATTTCCTAAAAGCAAACTCTTGTATGTGAAAATACTGGCACGTGAATCGTGAGTGACGGGTGGTAAAGCGTGATATATCGACAGCAGTTTGACAAAGCAAAAGGCTTTCGGAGATAAGACCGACGTCGGCGGCGCTAGTGATCGCCATTTGTATGTCTTCTGTCCCACCCATTCATTTGAGCCTCAGAGTGATTGTGTTCCTACTTTTATTACAGCTATTGCGTTTTTATCTCCGATTTTTGTTGTTTTTTTTTTAATGTTTTGCTATACTCAACAACGCAAAACATCTTGTGCCTTGTTTCTGGTAAGGTTTGACAATACTATAGTGTCTACCCAATCAAACGCCTATGAACAAATAACTCGATACCTATCAATCTATATATTAATATGCGAGCAGAAAACTTCGTACCCCTTTTTACGAAAGACGTGTACATATAAAAGCATGAAATTTTTACGTTATGGTTGATATGGAGGATGAGCGTGGAATACCAATATTATTTTAAACTATGTTTTAGTGTTGCATATTTTTAATAAAATAAAACACTACAATATTTTTAATTGACATGATAATATTACAGATAACAATACTCTTTTATCTATGGTTAAAGTTTTTTTTAATAAAATCAATTTCCTGGTAACGAGACCTTTCTGCCAAATTGAAGTCTGTGATTGAATTGAAAAAAAAAAGTATAGCTTCCTGCACGATGGATTGATGGACTCTATATATTTTCGTTTCTCAGTAGATACTTCTATCTACTCTAATAAAACTATTCTCTAATCTATCCAATCCAATAGACTGCCGTTTGGCAATCAGATAGAAGGTAGAAGCATCTGCTAAGAAACGATTTTGAAAAATTCTACCCCCAAGAGTATTAAGGTATAAAATTGTTTAAAAAAACACTTCTTAATGTTAGCGAAATAGCGATCAAAAGCTAGTATACAATGATAATTTGAATAATCAAATTGAATAAGCCAACAATATCAAGTATCATTGGTACTAGGGAAACGTATAGAATATCACTTGGATTGGATTAGATTTACAGAATCAATCGTCACCCGATCTTTCCGTATCAGATGACCTCCCATTACATCTGGCTTTCACATAAATCTGAACCCCTACTCTAAAACGGCACATTTAACGGACATAATACTCATACTTTAACAACGTCATCTCACGTTTGTTAAGCCCATAATTACAGTTAGCGCTTAGTAGTTAAAGGCGTCATCATATATGTTGAGATGCTGTTTTCATTCATAAATACACCGTTTTTTTATTATAAGGGAGCAAGCGAGCGGACGGGTTACCTGATGGAAAGCAACTGCCCTCGCCCATGGACAATTGTGACATCCGAAGAGTCGCAAGTTCGTTGCCGGCCTTTTATGAGGGAATAAGAAATAGGGAATGTAAATAGGGATAGGGGAATTCGGGAAGTTGGGCCACCGGTGAACTCACTCACTAAACGAAACACAAGCACAACGCCGTTTCACACCAGTTTCCTGTGAGGCCATGGTATCACTCCGGTCGAGCCGGCCTATTCGTGTCGAAGCATGGCTCTCCCACGGCAAGCTTTATGAATGAAAACGGCATCCCAAAATATTTTGCTCATGCTCTTGGTATTAAGCGCTGACTACAATTACGGGTTTTAGAGAAGGACGCGATAATTCGATTCCTACGTTTGAGCCTCATAACGATTTCGGAATACGGGCGTTTCTTCATAGCACGCTATCACCGTCAATGTTATTTTAGACCAAAAAAAATGCGACGAAAACGACATCGGTCTAGCGCTCCATGGATCAACTCGTCTCGTCCCTGCTCTATAGTGGCGTAAAATAAAATTAAACTCGAAGGCTATGTTATACTGTGGCATTTTATCGAGCCGAATAATCTCGTTGACAATGACGTTGTGCGTGTTACAATTCTAATAAATTTCAAAGAGATCCTTGGAATAAAAGAAAGAGACAAAGAATATGGGCGAAAAGCCCATAGACGACCCTTTTTTATAAATAAAAAAAAATGCGGCGTGCGGTGGACAAACGGCCTTACTCGGCATTCCGATTCGTTTGCTTGAGTCTCAAAACGGTTTGGAGTACGGCCCCAGTGTCCATTAACTTTCGACCGTTAATAATGTAAAATACACGTAAACGTACAATTCTGCCCGCAAATTGTTCGTAATTTAATAAATCGGAGGCGTGTTCATAAAATAAAACCGCTAATGGTATACATTAGTACTTCATGGCTGACGATTAATGTCGGTCAATTATTGAAGCCGGCCGGGCTCCATTAGCTAGACAACTGTGAAATCATTTAGAAAATTCCTACGATTTACGCGAGTGACTCCGCTAATGACTTCATCGGGGTGAAGTGAATTTCCATAATCAGCGTATTCTATGTTATTGTGGTTTGATATACGATAGTATATTCAAACTGACAGATGGTTGAGATAAACTGTCAGATTTCGTTTGTGCATCCGTCACTTCAACGTCACTTTGTGAATCTTGCTGTAGGAAAAAACGCTTTCTTGTTTGCTATGCTAGGAATTGAGCCGCAAAGAAGTGGATTCATAGAATACGGACCTAAGTAATTTGGTAGCGCTATTTCAAACCCAGTCGATAGAACCAGATAGAACACTAGACATGACAGTATCTGGCCTAATTATAAGTTTCGTCAACTGCTTCTTAAATAATTTCTTCGACGGCTCCATCATAATCTTGATTAGCTCACAAGAAAGCAAAGAAATTAAACTTATTGATTAATACGTTATGTACTAGGATGATACGTATTATACGTTTTTTTTATACGGACATCAGTCTGTCGGCAGATTTGCTATGTTTTGTATTATTAACGCGATTGTCAACAACGTGACAACAAAACACTTTGTTGGCAATCGCATTTTGTATAAATATGACATTTTTTTTGGCAGAGAATTAATAATAATAAAACATTTATTTGACATTCTTTACATCACACCACAAGTACACGAATACAATACACAAAGGACATTATAAGAAAAATAAATAAAAGAGTAAAACAAGAAAAAGTTTATACAAAAAAAAACAATTTGTTAAATGTAAGACAGTGCGATGCGAGGATGTCAAAAATGATTTCACTCAAGTTATGATCGCGGTAGAGGATACATGTACCGCGATCCCTGGTATTATGTCAGACGATTGACATACAATACGCAGCATATTTTTAATACAAATACGCAATGTAATATAAATAATGACCGCTATTGGAAATATCGGGCGAACCCAAAGTGGCGAAGAGTGAAACGTATACTAACCTATAATATCGATCGTTTGAATTTACGAACGCCGTGCTCGCGTGCGACGGTAATCGGAAACCAGCCTTTAAAATTCATCTGGTCTTCATTCAATAAAAAATTAATTAATTATATCCTCGAAAATTTCAAGCGTCCGTAGCCTAGTGGGTAAGACATTTGCACTCGAGCGGGTGCGGGTTTGAGCCCCGGTGGAGGCTTATACCAATGAGACATTTTCGGATCTCAAATACATCATACGGATGCTCATTGCCCATGGTTCTATTCGCTTGCCCCCTTGATATCATAGAAAAAATATTAAGTATGTCATATAAAAAACGTTTTTTTCGCAGTTTCTTCCTTTTTAATACTAGATAGCGCTGCAGTACCTCTGCATATCGCTAGCATGACGTATCGATTATTATAACTGTTTAACATTCAGAACAAGTTTTTCAAATTTTTGCCGTATACGGAACCCTTCGTGCGCGAGTCTTTATCGCACCGGGTTGTTTTTTTGAATACGTATAGAGGGTTTTATTTTTTAAAGAACTATTTGGAATGGAATAAAAGTAGTCAGCCGTGATCGGACTCGGTCAGCCAGTTGTTTTTAATGGCGTCGTAAAAAAACTTTTTGAAATTGGTCTAACTTAGCTATATAGGTGCGTTAATAGTATATTTGTGCATTGTGATTTCACGTCGACCAGATATGAAACGTACGAACATACGGAATTCCGTACTGACATTTTTTTAATGATGTTGATGAGGCAAGCTAGCAGACGGGTTACCTATGGACACACGTGACATCCGAAGAGTCGCAAAAGCGTTGCCGGCCTTTATGAGAGAATAGGGAATGGGAATAGTTAAATAAAAGTTAGGTCGCCGGTAAACTCACTCACTGAACGAAATACAGCACAATGCCGTTTCACGCCAGTTTTCTGTCAGGCCGTGTTTTCAATCCGGTGGAGCCGGCCTATTCGTGTCGATGCATGGGCAGTAAGCGTATTGTGTATTTGAGATCGGAAAATGTCTCATTGGTAGACGGCTCCACCCGCTGCACCCTCTCGAGTGTGAACCAAAGGTCTTATCTACTAGGCAACGGACGCTCGTTTTATTTTATTTTTAGTATTTGTTGTTATAGCGCCAACTTTCTAGCTATTACCTTTTTTGAGATACAGCTTGGAGATAGACAGACGGACAGACATGGAAGTATCGGTAATAGAATCCCGATTCTACCCTTTGGATTTGGAACCCTTAAAACTTAATGAAACATTCACATACATTGATTCACGACAGGGGTTCGAACGGTAATCTACCGATATTTGGTACAATTAACATAATTTATTTGCTCAATGTAATTAACCAATGTAATATTTCACGATCGCAATCATTCACTTCATTTTAAAATCCATTTCAACAAAATATCAGATAATTATTTTTGTATCTGAAACCTTTATTTACGGAACATTTACAAATGTTTTTGTAGAGGTGGCAGTGTGTAAATTATTAAAGTGATGACGTATTTCAATGAAAACAAAACACACACACAAAAATAATTACTGGAAAAATCGATTGTCAACTATGCTATATGTATGCTGCCCGAGATTCACGTGGTTAATTTACACCAACGTCATATATTGACGACCTCTGTGGCTCAGTTGGTAGCGCGTTGGTAGCTTACGCCGGGGGTCGCGGGTTCGAATCCCGCCGACGG
>JAOTAV010049468.1:0-16465 GCA_026546445.1 Cyclargus thomasi
ATTTTCAGCCAAATCTGTTCTGCCGTTCTTGAGTTATAAGTGGTGTAACTAACACGACTTTCTTTTATATATATAAATAATATAGATTTAGGGGACAAGCGAGCAGACGGGTTACTTGGTGGGAAGCAACTGCCGTCGCCCATGGACACTCGTGTCATCCGAAAAGTCGCAAGTGCGTCGCCGGCCTTTATAAGGGAATAGGGAATATATTATATGGGTTAGTTAAGTTGGGCCACCGGTAAACTCACTCACACGAAACAAAGCAAAACTCCGTTTCACTCAAGTTTTCTGGGAGACGTGGTATCACTCCGGTCGAGTCGGCCTATTCGTGCCGAAGCTTCCAGCCTATCTTACGGCAGAGACAAAAGAGGCCCACTCTTGTAAGTCTCCTTTGGGAACAGGATGTTTCCGTACAGCGTGTGTCGATGTCCGCCCTTTCCCAATTAAGTGTGTTGTCTTTCACTTTCGCAATAGAGAAGATGTGTGTAAAACATAAGTGGACTAAAAAAATTAGAGAAGAAGGACAAAAAATCACTGAATTCTGTTGAGAAATGAGTAAGATATTAGCGAATTAAGTTTTCTACCCTTCTCTTTCTCTCAAAACGTAATTGAGTATGAACTTTGTATGCAGCTTATACGAGTAGACTTTGACGTCACAATCAATATCGAATCTCTTTTTAACTGATTACTAACTTTGTTGCTTTTTTTCCACCGTTTTTCAATAACGATAGATTTTTTAAAGAAAGCTACATTTACAGCTACATTTTGTATCTCCTATTTTATATTAAACCTAGCTGTGCCTCGCGATGCTACCCGCTTAAAAAGTAGCCTATGTGTGAATCCACAGTACCAGCTACTTCCATGCCAAATTTCATTAAAATCGCTCCAGCCGTTTAAGCGTGAAGAGGTACAATATACACGATCACAAACTCACAAACTTTCTCATTTATAATATATGTAGGATATTTTTCGTAATAAAAGTAGCCTTCAGAGCCCAAACAGCTTTTAAAACTTTTTTATTTAAAGCAAATTTTATTAAAATACTGAGTGAATATTTAAAAACAAATTTGGTCAATCGTTCGTTTTCCGAAAAACTTTTTGACGTAAAAAGTGCATCAAGCCTGCATATTCCAAGGGCAAAGCTTAACAAAATGTTTGTGCATTAAAGTAACAACCGGAAAATAAAATTCTAGAACGAATATGTTTTATCATTTAAAACCCAAAGAGCTCGAAAGTTTTCAAATGAACTTTTATGTGGCGTTTTTTTTTTTTGGAAAAAATGAATTTTTATGAAACTTTTCAATCCCACCTTTTATGTATAAATGGAAAAATTATATTCGTAAACCCCAATAGAAGCTAAAAGCTAGGTTTTTATTTACGGCTGAGTTTTATAATGATGCATTTTTAAATATAACTCGTATAAAGTGAATCCCATTTGAAAATCTCTGAAACTGGAGTGACCATCGGTCGTGTAGCAGCAGGACATTATTAAATACTTCATATGCGAGGTAGTACTTTAAATAAAAGATTAAAAAAATAATTGATAATTCTCCATGCAACCGTGTCACATTTTACACTAGTACGTCTGCCAATGTTCCTATGAGTGTAATTGTAAAATGTTTTATATATTGTACTTTAATTTTGATAAAAAAAAAATATCAAAATTTCAAACAAAAGTTTGTTCGACTTAAATACCTTTACCCTGCACATTTTATAGCATGGCACATTATGACAAATCGCAAAACTAGAAAGAAACACAGACAAAATATAACAAAATAATTGCTTTAGAAAAAACTGTCCTATTATAAGAAGTATATTTAACTTTCTTTATAATATCTCTTATGATACAAAAATAATCATTGCCTTTTAAAAACTTTAAGCGTACAAACATAATATGGCAACTTTTGCCTTCCTAGTTATAGTTTTCATTATTATATTCAACGCTTAAAATAATCGTTACTGCTAGAAAAACAACAATTATCATGTGTCCATGGGCGACGGCAGTTGCTTTCCATCAGGTAACCCGTCTGCTTGCTTGCCCCCTAAATATCATAAAAAGAATCATGGTGGCTCATCCCAAACGGTGACCTTTATCACAAATTCCCAACACAAAATTCTTGTCTTCGACTATTGAGCAATCATGGTAACCCTATCTGTAGCTTAAATAGCAGATTAACGTTGCATTCGGTAAAAAACGTTCACTGCGTCCATGTGCGAGTGAGACGGAGGATGTGCGAGAGAGATAGCCGACGCTAATTAAAAACAAATACGCGGCTTATTTATACGGGTTATGGTAAGGGTAAGCGCACACTACACCCTCATATACAAGAATTTCGCAGTGCTGTTCTTTGTGCTTTTTGTAGGGGTGTTTTATGATACTGTTGGCTAAGGGCCTGTTACACCGCTTGCTGATAAGTGTCGGATAGTCTAGCCACAATTTTTGGCTGGTGTTGTATGGGGAATCTGTCAAAAAAGTTGTGGATAGCCTATCAGAAGCTTTATCAGTAAGCGGTTAAAACCTCAATATACTAGAATTTATTTTGCTTGGGGCTTTGCCTGCGTAAATTGTCATTAAATCGTGGTAAAAAATAAATGTACGCTTCGTCTTCATATGCAGATTGTGCTGAAATAAGTCAAACAGAATACAGATACAACGCATGTGCTAGGAATCTAATAAAGCTCTAAATCTAGTTTAGCTCTTTGGGGCTTTAGTGATAAAATAGGATGGATGTTTGCATAAAAATACTTCTTTAGGCAAATGAAATCGTGGTCAAATATAATATAAAAAATGTAGTATAATATAATATAAAAAGATCTGTCAGAATTGGTGCTCTGGTAAGGATCTTTACCAGGCATACTGGGCACTGCAAGCTCAAAAAACATCTCAAAAGGATAGGTGTGAGTAGCATCACGTCTTGCAGATTCTGTAAGGAGAAGGATGAGACACCTATCCACCTTCTTCTTAACTGTCCTGCTCTACTACAGAGCAGGAACAGGCACTTTGGGCGCTACGAATGCTCCGCAGAAGACATTCGTAGCACCAACCCCAATCACATCGTTCAATTTATGAACAGCATTGGGTTGGGAACGGTGCTCTAATACGAAGGAGTCACATTAGATCCTTAAGGGTCGCAGTGACGCCAGGGTCACAAAGTTCCTGCCTTTGGCGAGGAAGGAAAAAAAAGATATATTATCGCATATACCGTGCGCCCGGCCTAAGCTGAGCTGTTTACGTCCATATGATTTATAGTGTGTGCAGGCTTACGCCGCTGAAAAGTTTACTACATACCAATGTTGCCATGTCTGTCTGTCTGCACGCTAATATTACCATGTCTACAATCAAAATTTAAAATCTCCCTAGCTTGATAAAATAGCCTCCCGAATTCCGGCAATTACTGACACTATTTTTTAATGATATTTAGGGGGCAAGGGAACAGACGAGTTACCTGATAGAAAGCAAATGCCATCGCCCATGGACACTTGTAACATCCAGAGACTCGCAAATGCGTTGCCGGCCTTTATGAGGACATAGGGAATAGGGATTAGGTAAGTTGGGCCACCGGCAAACTCACTCACTGAACGAAACCCAGCACTATGCCGTTTCACGTCAGTTTTCTGTGAGGCCGTAGTGTCACTCCAGTCGAACCGGCCCAATTGTGCCGAAGCATGGCTATCCCACGGCAATGAGCATCCGTACTATGTACTTGAAATCGGAAAATGTGTCATTGGTACACTCCTCCTCCTCTCGGGGTTCGAACCTGCACCCTCTCGAGTGCGAACCAGAAGTCTTACCCACTAGCTTACGGACGCTCCAAAGCTTGCTATTCTAGTTTGGGAAATTAGCCTCACATATCCCGGGCATGTCTAATCAATCAGCTTTTAAAACTAGCCTTTTTGTATCCCAGGTATAACTGACAATAGCTTGGTATACTAACTTGAACAACTAACCCCGTGTATGTCAGATAACACTGAAAATAGCTTAATATCCCAGCAGAAAAAATCAGCTTCGTCTATCCCGGGCATAACTGATATTAGCTAGCTATTCAAGTAGCAAAATGTAGTGTTTTAGATAGATCTTAAAATTATAATTCATGTCCATACATTCTGCCATTCAGGTGGCGTGAAACAATCAATTTTATTAAAGAAGAGTCATCATATAAATTGTACTCATTACCAATTAGGTACATATCAAAATAATATTAAATAAGTCAAGCTGATAAAACATAGTCTATAGAATGTCCATGAAAATTTAAAAGTTAAGAATATTTTATTTTAAATGTCAATGTTATGTCAATTCAAAAAAAAATATCAATTTAAAATCTAACAATAAAATTACAACAAAAAATGCAAATTTACAATAATTATTTATAATTTATGTATTCTTGGACACTGTAAAAACTTTTTTCTGCCAACCATTTTGTTCTTTCTCTTTTGAAGACTAGATTATTAAGGTCTTTTTAAGTGGTTCGACTAGTTGTTGTATATTTTAGTAGCACTAATGTATACATTTCGTTTATAAATATCTAATCTACACTGGGGTATAAATAATTTAAATTTATTTCTTGGTTGGGCGGTTTTTTCATTTACATTAGAACTTAGGGAGAAGTATTTTTGATGCTGTTTTACAAATAGATTAATATCTCTTAGGTACATACATGGCAAAGGTAATATGTGAAGTTTTTCAAATAATGGTTTAAAGCTATCCAGTGATCGGGCTCCACACATCGCTCTAACACATTTTTTCTGTACTCTAAAGGCTTTGTCAATCTCAACGGAATTACCCTACAGTAAGAGCTGCTTCCACCGATACCAATATTCGTAAGTTTTTTATTGTATAGACAAATTTTTCTAATTTGGTGCATACATGTTCTATGTGTAATTTCCAGTCAAAATGATTATCAATTAATAATCCTAAAAATGTTGTGTTATCCACCATGTCAATATTTATATTATTAAATTGTATGTCAATATCAACTTTTTGTGTTTAGAATGTCCAAATTGTATGATTTTATTTTTATTAAGATTTACTTTTAAATTATTATTTTCAAGCCGTTTTAATATTTTGTCAAGAGAATCATTTATTAGGTTTTCGAATAATTGTTTATTTTTACATTTGATTGCCAAAGTAGTGTCATCTGTAAATAAAACCATTTTCTGATCAATAGCATTGGGAAGGTCATTAATATAATGTGAAAACAGAAAAGGGCCGAGGATACTCCCTTGAGGAACACCAAATGCATTGACTAAGAAATGTGATCACCAGATTTACCAAAACTCTTTTAGTGCTATTTTTAATTCTAGATATTTCTACGCATTGTAAGCGATTGGATAAATAACTTTTAAGCGAACTGTTCGCCTTACTTCTTGTACCATAGCTGTCGAGCTTGTGAAGGAGCAATTTATGATCTAATTAGGCTTGCTATCCTAGTTAGGAAACCGAGCCTCATATATCTAGGGGCATTACTGATCATCATTTGTTATTCTAGCTAGTAAAGGCAGCTTTGTGTATTCCGGTCATTATCGACAATTGTTCGCTAGTTGAACTTAAACAACTAACCCTTGTATGCCCGGTGGATGTCTAGCTCGTAAAACTAGCCGAGTATCTTGGGCATGACTGACAAGAGCTTGCTATCATAGCATGTAAAACTAGCCTCACGTACCCCGGGCTTAAGGCGGGCGTAAACCTGTGAAACTCATTTGGATACAGGTGCGTTGTGAGTAATTTAACCGGCCGTTAAACTGAGATCCAGTTTATGACGTAACCAACATCGGGTCGTAAACTAAACTACAGTTAAATTTAACGGCAAGTTTACGGTGCGGTGCAGACGGGACACGTGGTCGCAAAATTCGAAAATCGTTTGATTGGGCAACCATCCAGTGCAATGTATTATTTCATGCTGAAAATAATACGCTTTTACGCTGCCACTTTCTCAGTGAACTCTATATAAAAGACACAATATATGGCTTCAGCACAGGGCAGCTTTTAATGTTTGATAATAAGTAGCATTAAATCGTTTTTGCCGTGGGAGAGCCATGTTTCGGCACGAATGGGCCGATTCGACCGGAGTGATACCACGGCCTCACGGAAAACTGGCGTGAAACGGCGTTGTGCTGTGTTTCGTTCAGTGAGTGAGTTTATCGGTGGCCGAACTTCCCTAATAGCTTATCCGTAATGCCTCATAGAGGCCGGCAACGCACTTGCGATTCTTCGGATGTCGCGAGTGTCCACGGGCTTTCCATCAGGTAACTCGTCTGCTCGCATGCCCCCAAGAACACATATCATAAAAAAAAGGTCGCAAAAATTATAAAATTTGAAAACTTAAAGCATTCGATGTCATCGAAAAATTTATTCGTAAAAAAGCAATCCTACGTCAAAAATTTGTTGGATTATATCAATATAAGCCATGACTAGCGACCAAATTACGTAGAGCCTCGTTCTGCCTATGATATCTGAATCTTCCCTGCGAGTGCATAATATTTACTCTACGTTTTTAGCACTTCACGAAAATTGGATTTGGTATAGAACAGGTCGTGCTTTGCCTTTTAAGTCGCTATAACTAGCTAATATATGATAAAAATAAATGCATATTCGCATAGTATTCTTGTGTGAAAAGGTAATATGAGAAAATTTAATAGGGACTAACGATTATAATTATATTGCATAACAATAATTAAAGTCGAGGGCGGAGGGTCAAAACTCAATAGATTAACTTAACTAATATAATTACTTCCGTTTATCTGTTAAATTAGTAAACAAATAGATAATTATATTAGAACAGACTAGATCAGTGTTTTTCAACGAGTAGGTTGTGACTCCTTTGGGGTGGTTATACAGAATGTAACAGAAGTATTTAATAAACATTTGGGTGTGTTTGTACCCCCTGTATATAGTAGAGTAAAAATATACGATTTTAAAAATGTAATTATTAAAAAAATATATGCTTTCAGCGCTGCTTTTTTACGGTGAACAAGGGACACATATATAATCTAAGCAAAATTTTATCACTTATACAGGACAAAAATGCAAATGAGGTCGGTAAATATCTTCATACCATTACGAGTATCTCTCTTTTAAGGGTCTAGGGTTCCGTACTTAAAGGGTAAGATCCCTCTTATAACTAAGACTTCCATGTCTGTCCGTCTGTCTGTCTGTCTCCAGGCTGTACCAGGCTCAAGATCGGTAATAGCTAGCGAGTTGAAATTTTCACAGTATATGTATTTCTGTTGCCGCTACAACAACAAATAGGTACTAAAAACAAAATAAATTAAATATTTAAAGAGGGCTCTAGTACAAAAATTTAAGGCATTTGTCTTCTCGGAGGCGAGGGTGCAATACCTGCCTAGCAGTGGCGAAACTATACAGTTCGAGGCCCGTGGCAAATTCGTTTTCCTTCCACTACGTCAATCCAATACAAAAATACTTTAATCGAATATTGTCAAAAATAATCGCTTGCCATTTGTCTAGGGGGGCTGATCAGGAACTTTTTAAAATTTAAAAACTTTTTTTTTAATTTAAAACTTTCAGAAATATGTTTTCCCCAATCTTTGCTCTGTACTGGTGCGCGAGTCCAACTCGCACTTGGTCGGTTTTACCTGTTCAAAATTTAATGTTCACACAATGTACTCACATTGAAAAACTTTTAAACCTTAAAAGTTGAGGCCTTAGACAAAATCGGCACAAAATAACTTGTTTTTCAATAAAAATATTGATAGACCTTGTACCATAGAATTTCTTATCTGTCTTGTTTGTATTTTACATCCCCCTTATCTAAAACAAACAAGTAAATATACACAAAAATAAGACCGTATCCACTATCCATGCTTCTATAACCACGATATCATTACAAATACTTGTTTGCTTGTTCGATTTTGATGATATTTCTAGATAAGCGTACCTATATTGTTTTATTAACTCTACATTTTAGTACTGCAGCACACAAAATCGAGGGTATCGCAAAAAACATTTGGACCAAATGAAAATCATTTACAATTTAGAAGATTTTACAAAACAAAGTGATAAAAGTTTATTTATTATAGTATATATGAGTCTGTTTAGAATTCACAGTAAAAGCCTAGTAGCACAGAGTACAGACTAATAAGAGATAGTGCTATCTAGAATATATCTAGAGAACAACAGATACTGCTTGGTAGCAGCTTTGAAAAAAATTTGCACCCACCCCCTTAAGTATAACCACTTTGTTTTGTTTTATCCTGTATAAATAACAAAATACTGTTTATCAACATTGTGGTGGATACTTTTATTTTAAAAATTTGATTTTCGTGCCAATTCCCGCTTAGCCTTCACCTTCCTCTCTATTTATATCAGTATCATAGTGCATCCGCGAGTTTACATTGAACTTTGTACCATGCTCCCTCGTTCTCTATACTAACCCGTAACTTTGAATTACTATGGACCTTATGTAGCTCTAATTAAGGTCTTATCAGAGGTAATGTAATAAAGAACACTATGACGATAATTGGTTAGCGTATCGTTTCATGAATATGCATTTAACAGCTGTTTTGTTAAGAGAATATTTAGCTACTTTACTAGCGCAACAAACAAAATTAGGGACTCCACCAAAACTCTACATTAATTCTAGGTGTGACTTTGGTTTCTCTATGTTTTTAATAGTATAAAAACTTTTAACTCAACATTTTTTTCCAGGGCTGTAAATTTTTTCCTTAACGTTTCTTTGACAGTTATGAGGATACAAAATAAACAAAGGAAAATATACCGGATATAAATTGGGGAACACAGAAATAGTACAGAGCGATTACACTAAACCAAGGTAAACTTAACTATAAAAAAAAATAATAACTTACCACACATGGTGCATCTGGCCACATCTGGACATCTTGAAAAATGTGGTCGTGTAAATTTTCCTGGGAAATAGTTATTTCACCCCACGGAGAACTCAACACATTCTGTTCCAACACTGAAATTGGTTGAGTCGCGTAGCGTCGAAAACTTTGGGATTTGACAACTTTTTGGTTCGCACCATTGCATTCATGTTTTAGATTGTTGAAAAGGTTGCGCGCGAGGCTCCCGCGGAATATTTTCAAACTGGACATTTTGAAATTGGAACGTTCGCGGGCGACGCGTGTGCGCTGTGTTGCCGCCGCTCGAGTTTGCGTAGAGTTTTGTTTTGGCGCGTACTCTACAATGTTTCGTCAGAGGGCAGAGTCCAATTATTATAAGTAATCTACGATTAATGCTAAGACATTTTATTATATTGTGGATTCGGTGAAATATGATATGCAACAAATTATTAATTTCCAGTCATAGACGAATAATTTTGGTGTTTACAAAATTTCGTACTAAGACCAATTTTATTAGTACCCATTACTAAATTATTTATTAACTACTCCGGTGAGATTCTAATGTATTTTTACTATGATATTTTAATAGTTGAATTAGAAAAAACTCAGTTTACGTTCAGTTTCACACTTACCTTTTTGCCTTGGTCCCCTATTTTTGAAACATACCCAAAATAAAATAAGGACCAGTTTTACCACTCCGTACGATAAGTTCTGTATAGGCTATCTGCAACGTATTCGTCAGATTCTCCGTACTCCAACTGTCTGATAAGTTTTTAGAAAGACTATACAACACCTATCAAGACTTGGTGGAACAGGCCCCTAGGACGTTTGTGCACCTCAAGTTGTCACGTGACATTTTTCGGCCCGATAAGATACCAAATTATGACATATACTTTAAGTTCATTTTGATCTACGACACCACAGAGCGACGACGACTACTAGATGACGCTAGACCAATATCGGTAGAAAATGAAATCTGCCTAGATCATACAGTGACATTTTATCGGCACGTTGACGGTGACGACGACGTGCGCCGGACAATCGGCCTTAGGTGATCCAAAATCTTAATAGGTTACAAACCTTCCACTGCTTTTCAGAAACCCTTGAGTCTTATCACCTCTTGGGACGTCCATAATTTTGTGTTTGTATTTTTTATTTTCTTTATAGACAAAATTAACATTTTTTCTCAAAGAAACTGAAGCAGTCAGTTAAACGGGTACCCGATAATCTGAAAGTAGTTACTACTAGTCGTACAAGTAGTTAACCCAGTTTATTCACATTCTGTTAAGAGATAACAGTTAAACAAATAATACACTAAAAAGTTCCTATAAAGATATGTTATGTAAATATAGTCTAGTGTACAACACACGTGCATAATATTATCGTGTAAGAACACTACCTACCTGTTTAAAAGTTGCCCCGCACTATAAAAAAGCAGTTACACAATAAGTAATAATACTTTAGGGTTTGTATCTGACCCTTATAAAGAGTTCACTGTGAAAGCAGCAGCACCGAAAGCAAAAAAAAATTGTTATTATACAAATATAGGAGAATCGCTTGCCCGCTTGCTCATAAAAATAACAAAAATCTGTAGGATTACCAAACAGTTCAATTCAAATCAGAACAACGTCAATCGCTACTTCCATACTAATGTGTATTGTAAATACGAAAGTGTGTGTCTGTTACCTTTTCACGCCCAAACCGTAGACTAGATTTTACTGAAATTTGGTATGGACAATGGACATACTTTGAATCCCTGGCAAGGGCATAGGATACTTTTTATCCCTGAAAAATTTAAGTATCCCGTGCGATAAACGAATTTTGAAGCTACGCAGTTGTGGGCGTCATCACACATCTAGTATCATTTAAACGGCAGACAACAGTGTCCAAGACGTTAGAATTTGTGTCTGTGTCAACCTAACTGCGGTTAAAAATACCGCCATCGTATTAGCGTTAAAAACAAAAACTGAAGACAGGAATAATTTGGATTGAGTCCAGAACTGTTTGACCTATTATTATCAGTAACTGAATAAGAGAATTTTGCTCCCAGAATTGCTTATTCAGGTTCTTCGTAAAAGACCAGAAACCAATCAGTTTTCTGTAGTCAAAATAAAAAAAATGTTTTTACTTTCCAACAAGTATTTGATTCGATTTACCATATTATAGTAATTATATAGCTAATGTGAAAGGAAAATATTACCCAAAAGATCTCTAACTACAAAAATATGTTACGTTTCTTGTCCTTCCCATCAGAACCAGAGGGTACCCTTGATAAGTTAAAAACTCTATTGCTTAAAATTTTAACAAAAAGTTATTCCTAAGGGGATGTTTTTTTTGTTAAATTAATTGAGGGTCTATTTCTCCACTTACAGATATTAAGGATCCACAACTTTTTTCACAGATTCTCCATACAACATCTGTCGAATAAAATTGTGGACAGACTATCTGTAAGCGGTGAAACGGGCCTTAAATGTTAATAAAAGATTTCATTAAAAATAACAACCATATTTTAATAAACCAATCATAAATAATCCATTACCCGTAGTTGTACAAATTGCAACATGACACAATAATATACACTATACACTACAAATAATATAATAACCATCAAATATAATAGATTTACGGCTACATTTATTTTTTAACACATTATCACAATTATATTTTAACATAATATAACATTTTTTATGCAACCAATCAGTTTCATAAAAAACAGCAACTTGTCAAAAAATGGCTAGCAAGTGTGTTCCTATTTCAAATTGTTTGACGTGGAACTTTAATGTTAAAACCAATGAGTTCGAATACATAGAGTAGCTGTTTCAAACATGGAACATGCCACATTCAAGGCATGCGCCGGGAAGCGCGAGGAGGGGCATCGTTCTGATTAATAAGACCGCAGAAGTGACCAAGTTTTGTGCCTACACTCGAATGTATGCAGACTCTATTATAATTAATGAATAAAATTAAACAAAATTTTTAATAAGGAAAGATTAAAAATAAACTACTTAACATATTTATATAATCTCGTGTTTTTATACAGTTGTAAAATTATAAAAAACTAAATATTACTAAAATTCAAACTCGTCTATGTGAGTAGGGACTTTGCTCTACGGCCTACATTTCACTCTGAATGTACTTACTTCATGACAAAAGATTAAAAGGCGTGAAGTAATTGAATGCTCGAATTTCATTTATAAACAACTAAATAAGAATGTTTACAGATGAAAAGATATTTCGTTATATTTACCCGTGTTCCTTGTACTATTCTTGCTGCGTCCCAACACACAAGAAGGCATTTTTCGTTACTTTTATTTTGTCTAATGTTTGGTGCGCTAGTGTGCGGAAAATAGAGTACGACTGAGGGAACTGCGGTGCGTACACCGCAGTGGAGTGGCACGAGCCATTTCTTTGCAGCGTCTACTCTATGATATTATATTGACCTCAATGGTTAAAACAAATATTGTTCCAAAAGTTCCTAACTTTTTTTGGATATTTGAAAACAAGTTTTAAAATATAATATTTTCATCATATGCATGCATGCACACCCTTGATCCAATAATACAAAATGTATTACAAAAACGTAAGACCAATATTTTCTCTTATATTCAGTAACTAATAGGCCATTTAAGAATAATGCCATAGGAAACAATACATATGAACATTATGAGGGTACAAAGACTAGTTTCCAACGAGATTTAATTAAAATGATTGGATATAAATCAAATGCAACTGCGCATCGAGTCGTTTGTATGGGTATATTAATATATTTTTTAAATTTTCCGTTGTCCTAGTGTCGCTGTGTAGTGAGACTTTTCAGTCGCAGTACTTTGTATTCACCTTATTGGTTTATGTTTTATTCTCCTTGAAGTAACAGAACTTCGTAATTAATACTTTAGTGTATGTGAAATGAAGAAAAATATAAGTTACCATGAACTCTATCAGAGAGATAGAGTTCATGGTAACTTACATTTTTTAAACGCCAGTGTGTCATTTTTCAGTCATCTCTAAAAATCTCTTTATGAATGAAAAAAAGTAAAGTTCTCTTTATGAATAAAAAATGTCACAAGTGTTATAAATTTTTTATAACACTTGGATCAAAGGACGAGCAACGGTGCAGCGTTTTATGATCCTAAAGTAGCTAAATATATTGATTTCCGTTTATTTTTTTTTAAATATTATCACGTGATCCGAAACGCTGTCCGCCATGATGTGAGTCTGCGCCGTCACTAAATTAATAACAAACAACGACAAAGGTTGTGTAAAATGTTCATATTTTTTAATTCCTTATTATTAAAATCAGAAAAGGGGTTTTAAAATTAAAGATTGATTTTTAAAACATCTTTTGAATTTAATGAATGTAATGAAATGAAAAGTGAAAATAAAAGTAATTGTTCTTTTGCGATTAATGACGTCACACACATCCCATCACGGCGGACATGTTTTCGCGGCATTCAAAATAACGTAAATTTTAAAGTTGATAAACGAGGATATTTTAAGAGAATAAATTAATCACTAAAAAGCGGCTAAGTTAGACATAAATTGACCTACTTATGCAAAAGTGTCAAATACCCTATTGATTATTATCGCTTTTCTTCCATTGTTAGACCAAGTTTAAATTACAGTACTTTGGCGGAAATATTTTAATGAGCGGTCGTTGAGAAAGGGATTATAGTATAAAACTATACGATGCGAGCCTCCTCGATACCGATGGCTTCATAGATTATATTCCATGTTTAGACTGCGCTCCGGTCGCAATCCGTCAAACATCTTTAAATTTATGATGCGTAAGGCTGAGTCGCCAAATTGTGTATTATGTGAAACACCTGAACATGTACAACATATATTAATCGAGTGTGCTCGGGGTGAATCTCGACGTCGAAGTCTAGGTCGTGATACTTTAGATAAATATAATAGTATGTATTAGTCTTCTGTCTGTTCAGAAGAGGCCCGAATTCTAATTGACATATATTAGGACTTTATTAGTAGTTTTTAAGTCCTTTATTGTAGTAGTTCAATTTTTATATTGTTTTTTTTTTCTATTTTTATGTTTCATGGGGGTGGCATAGTCGGTCACCGACATATCCTCTTAAATAAATGGAATAATAAAAAAACACTTTCGCGGATTTTCTGCATGAAATTTCACATGGAGTTATACACCTCTTAATTAAAGTTTGAATTTGTATTTCGTTGAAGAATTTTAAAAGAACAATAACTTTAACTTAATAAGCGGATAACTAGCATTTTTAAACATTACAGTAAATGCTCATTTTTTCCCATCAAACTTTGATAAATCTTGTAATTTTGCGATACATGCGTGCGTGTATCTATACATCAGATCCACATTTTTTTAATTTTAAATCAGTTTTCCGTCGCACGCGTCCATTTTAGCAAAAATGTTGTTGTTGTTGCCCTCTTCTTCCACTTATGTCTTCAATTATAATGGTATATTTTTTGTTAGTCACTATTAGTACTACTGTTTCAGGACCAACAAAATGTTATTGGTGTGTTTAACAGTAGTTATTTTCATTTTTACTTTGCACTCATGAAAATTTAGGAAAGTCCTTCTTCACTTTTAAAAGTTTTCAACGTTATTTAAAAATAGAGTTTATTAAGTTGAAATTTATATGATATTACATATGTGTATCATATAATAAAAATCTCAAATATGTGTATAGTATAAAAGTATTAAATACATTTCCGTTGCCTGGTACTCGAACACAAGTCCCTCGGGTACTTAGCACGGGGCCATACTGACGTGGTGTGAAGCGTCCATAGATATTATATTATATATTAAATTTCTTTTTCGTTTCGGCCTTTCTTGAGTATAATTATAACTTGTTTTGACGCAGATGTTTATTATTTACTAATATTATGACGCAAAACTATCATTTATTGTCAATTTTATTTAAAAAATCAGCCACGCGTTAGCTATAGGCTATTATTTATTTACATTATTTGCTCCTTGTCAAAAGGTTGTATCGCAACAGCACTTGAATCTACAAAATGATCCAAAAATACCATAGAACAAGTAGAAGAAGCGTATAACTAACACTTTACAACTTTCGAGTAGATACTCATTTTATTCTACAAAATTAAAAATATAGGATTTTTACTGATCCGCATTATTTTTATTTCAATTAATTTATCTGGTCCTAAAATTACATTTACACTAAAATAAACTTTTTTAAATGTAAGTTACCTGCTTCTTCCACTTATGTCTTCAATAGGATTTGTATAAATCGCTTTCGTGACAACTGACGGTAACTCAAAAATTGCTAACCTTAACTATATTCGTTCGTTTTCTTAGCGGCCGCGAAGGTTTGATGGGCAATTAGATCCTTGAAGTAGCCGTCTGGTTTCATCATCAGCTCCTTATAGGTCCCCTGTTCGACTATCGCTCCATCGTCTATGACCGCGACTTCGTCCGCCGACTGTATAGTACTCAGTCGGTGAGCTATAGTCAGTACGGTTCGGTCTTTGCTGATTTCCTTTAGTGCTTTGTCGACTAAGTACTCTGAATATGTGTCCAAAGCTGACGTGGCCTCGTCTAAGATGAGGATTTTCGGATTCTGTGAACAATATATTTAGGTTAAAGCTCGGCTCTTGACCCGGAGATCGTGGGTTCGATTCCCGTGTTGGAAACATGTTATTTCTAAGTATGTTTAGGACAAAGCAGGCTGATCACCTGATTGACTTGTCAGACAAGTAAGATGATCCATGCGTCGGATGGGCACGTAAATAGTCAATCCTGGGTTTGTTCTCTCGCCAGTCGTGTCGGTCATTCGTCCAACATGGTTATGAGAGTAAAGGATGAAAGAGTGCTCTTGTGTGCTGCGCACACACTTAGGCACTATAAAATTCCTCCTGCGCAACAGGCCTATTTGTAAAAAAGCGGCCACTGTTACCAAAACCAGTGTGGGAGTTATTATATAACCTATATGTCTTCCGTTATCAGGTTTCATAGCTGAGCGATCTTACAGTCGTGCGCGAAATATTATTCGTTACCAGGTCACCCACCTTCAGTACGGCGCGTGCGATGGCTACACGCTGCTTCTGTCCGCCACTGAGCTGGGAGCCCCCCGCGCCCACATTACGCCGCCACCCCTCCTCCGCTATGAGGTCCTGCAGTTGGGCGGTGCGCGCTGCGCATGACCATAGACGCTCCTGAAAATTTAAAAAAAATTACATTAAGACTAAAAAGCAATTAAATATTACAATTATTATAAACTAGAGGTCGCCCTGTAGTCCAAATACCACCATAATTATTTTTTAATTCAATCACAGACTCTAAATTGGCATAAAGATCTCGTAACCGGTTGTTAAATTTTACAAAAAAAAATCACAGACTTCAACCACAAACTTTTGTCATGTCAAAATACTGTAGTGTGCGTAATACAGTGAGTGTTAGCGTTTTTTTTTTTTCTTATTAAAAATATGCAAGATAAAGAATATTTTATATTAATATTGGTATTCCACGCTCCTCCTCCGTATCAACTATAACTGGGAAATATTCCATGCTTTTACATCTACGCGTCGTTCGTTAAAAGGGGTAGAAAGTTTTAATACGCAATCCTACTACTATTATAAAGGCGAAAGTTTGTAAGTATGGATGTATGGATGTATGGATGTTTGTTACTCTTTCACG
>JAOTAV010049479.1:0-16463 GCA_026546445.1 Cyclargus thomasi
AAGCAGAATAAGTATGTCAATCAAATTTTATAAAGTCAATTCATTAAAATTAAAAATATTTAGATTATATTATTATCATTTGGTCAAATTATAAGTGAGGAGATTTTTTCAATAAATTAATTACAATTATTTTTTTGTAGTTTATTAGTTTGACTACTTCATTTTGGCACATAGGTTACTTACATTTAATTTACATATTTTAGGTAATTTATTCATTTATTCTAATATTTTATCAATATGTTCCTTCCATGTGCATAAGTAGTCTACAGTTAGGCCTTAGAATTCCGTCGATTCTGTTTCATGTAATTCAATATTATAAAAACTTATTTTTAATTTACAGTTTGTGTTTTGTTTACGAGTTTGGAATTGAATTAGTTTTGTTTTATATAAGTTCATTTGTAAGTTTTTTTGTTTTAACCAATTTGATGCGCAGCCTTCAGTTTTAGTTATTTCGTTTTCTATATTTTTATTTGTCTTAGATCCTCTGATAAGAACAGTGGTATCGTCAGCAAATAAGATTGTCTCATGTTCAATTTCATCCGGCAAATCCAGGTCATAATGGATTTTAACTACCTGTTATCCGAATTCGGTGCACTCAAGTGTAAATTCACTACAAAGTACTATGTACCACAAACGGAAAGTTTCTTGTGAACAAGTAACGAAGCTTAATAAGTTAGTTCCAAATTAATTCTATTTATCACAGTCCTAATTCAACGATTCAGAATAATTCATCGAATAATCTTTTGTGACTTTACCTTAATACTTAAGTTTATTTACTTACTAAATCATTAATTAATTAATATTAAAATTATAAGTAAATAATTCAAAATATGCTTGACTTTTCCGTCTATATATTTTATATAGCATTTTTAATTAAACAATATTTTACAGGTAATAACAATTTTCTCCGCTTCCAACTACTACGAGTTGGGTTCCAACAAGGGAGCATACCTGAAGCTCCGAGGGAATGCTCTTGAGAAGCAGTTCGTGCAATACACTGCGGCTGTATCCAGGACCCGTCGTCTGACCTTCCGTCAGAGAGTGGGGCTGGTGGAGGCCTCGGCGATGAGAGAACTCCACAGCCACATCATGATGGCCAGGCGAACTTTAGAGGCAACCTTCCGCAGCATGGATACTGATGGGTGTGGTATGTGCTTTTTTATGTTTGCTGATAGAAGGATTTCGTCAGAGCGTAGGACTGGTGGAGGCGTTGGCGATGAGAGAGTTACCCAACCACATCATGGTGGCCAGGCGAACGCAAGAGGCAACCTTCCGAAGCATAGATACTGATGGGTGTGTTATCTATTTTTTATTCCGCTGACAGATTTTATTTTAATTTAACAGGAAAACAAAATTTAACAGGAAAACAAAATCGAGTTAAGTTGTAAGTTGTTAACTTAGTTGGCTTAAATAGAACGCAATCCTATTTTTTGGCAAGTTATGTGCGAAGTGCTACTTCTCTCACGACTCCCGCACCCTGCCCACTTAACTCACCAGCTTGTAGACGTCTGAGTTTAGTACAGTTCATTTGCAAATTTTAATAAAATAGTTATTTAGTTGAGTAGAGAGTTGTAGGCAGTACTTGAGCAATTTATGGAGACTTATATTGTTTACTTAGCCCGCCTACGTTTGAACGTCACTTAATACTACTTAATTTTTAGCTGACCATTCTGTTAACTCGCTACTATACTTAATTAAATGTAAACCAGGCCTTAGATGTCGTAAGTATGATAGTAAAGTTCCAAGGGACGAACTTAACTTCGGATTTTAAAATCCATGTATGCTTTTAGAGACGGCAACAGCAACGAAATCGAATTTGTGGCATCTACTACAAAATAAATATTTTTTTTTCGATTTTGTCAATTGGTCATTGCAAGTTTTATACATTCCTTTTCGTTCGTCTCGTTCTCAAAATGTTTTCAAAAAAAATTTTGGAGTACGGTTTTTGTTTCCCGCCCAATTACCGTAACGTCTGTAAACTACGGTGATGGTAATGATCCAAGTTAATACATTTATAAGTGAACACAACAAACCACTCGTATTAATATGTTATTGACAAGCGTGTTCAGTTTGTGTGTGTGTTGTGACATTATTTGCGAGTGTTCCAAACGTGTTTGCTAAAGTGAAATTTTTCTAAGTTATCTCTATGGTTCATTGAACCCACCTGTTCAAATCACCCGTTGCAGTAATTTTAATTAAAGTTGTCAACCTTTAATGCCAATTGCCTACAACGGTCGATTCTAAGTTAGGTCTTTTTATAATTAAAGATGGGATTTGATGACCTTTTGTTTTCAGGGGTATTGAATCGTTGGTCACCTTTTTATGAGTGCATACACAGAGGAGTCATTTTGTGTTCGCTATATAAAACATTTCGACAAAATTTAAAAAATATACTTCAACCCAGTCTATTAGTCGACTGTAGCCGACATTTTTGAAAACTACTTTTTTAAAGCGGTGGAAAAAGGACAAAGAGGAGGTAGAGTTAGCGATTTTCTGAGAAAATATTATTTTACCGAGTATTAGAAAGTCATGGCAAGTGTAAATATTAGTCAGCAATATTAGTAAATTCTCAGAAAGAAATATATTAAAAGATATATTTAAACGCTGTTAATAATTTCGTTTTCTGAATTTTGTAAGTAATAGATAACTTTATTAAAATAGTCATTAACTGTCTTAATAAATATAAAATAAATAAATAGTCATTACTGCCTTAGTTTGGTGCTTATAGCTAACAACGTACTGCGGACTATAGTTAAACTTCGATTTTTCTTCAGTTTACTTTAGTGTAACGAACTTTTAATAACACAGGTCTAGGTTATAAACACGCTCTGTTATAACAAATTGAGTATTTTGTTTCTAAGCGATAATGTTTATTTCTTAGTAACATGACTTTGACAATAGTAGATTTTAGGGCCTGTTTCACTTCTTACAGATAGTTTATTTATTTGACAGATACAACTTTATTTGACAGATTTTGTATGGAGAATCTTTCAAAAAGTCGTGGATAGTCTAACGGAAACTTTAATAGTAAGCGGTGAAACAGTCCCTAAGTACTATATTTAGGAGCGTAAAACAACGATTATAAGGGCCTGTTTCTAAATTGTGGATCTTATGGACTTATCCTACACTTATCAGAAAGCGGTAAAACAGGCCCGAAATCTCTTTGATTATCTGTTGAGTTTGTAGATAAGTTGTATATTATAAAGAGCGTTTGCGTTAACGACTTTTCTTTCCCCAAAGGTCAAGGGTCTTGTGTGGCCAAACTGTTTCTTTTGTAAAACGAAGGGCCATTCATCTGATGAAATCGGCGAAATTTGAGGCAATCGTTAATCACCAGTGGGCTCAATAAACGAACTTTCACTTAGGCGAAGACCTCTTCTATTTATGGACATTAAAAAATTCAATATACTTTTTCAAATTAAATCTTCTTAGGGCAAATTCCTTGTAATTCTCATTTACAAGGAATTCTTTTACTTTTTACAATAAAATGTTGATGAAATGAATCCCGTCTTAAAGGCTACCTGTTTAAATTACCAACAATAACAATTTATTTATGTCAAATACTTCGAGACTGTAAGAACGAGGGCACTCAACTTGGGTGCGTTGCAGACTGCCGTATATTATACTGTCGGAATAGAATCGCATGTGGGTGACTACATGTATAAAAAACCATAATGAAATAACACGACGCGAACAACTTTAATGCAAACATGGGGGGTTAGCCAAGATCTAAACGTTTTCGCTTCTTTGTAGAATCGCCAAACAAAATGTATGGAAATGATTCACGTATCACGGCGTGACGAACGCTTATGTCATTTCCATACGTCTTGTTTGGCGATTCTATAAAGAAGCAAAAACGAAAAATCTTGGCTAATCCCCCAAAGGTCGTACTCCGAAACCGTTTTAAGACTTCAAACGAACGAATCGGAATGCCACGTTATATACAAACGTGAAATGACGTTATTAGAGTAGGAAGGCAGCATTCGGTCGAGTGCGAAGGCCTGAATGTGCTTAAGAGTAGAGCTTCATATCCGTGTGCGTAAATTCAGATAATACGTTGCACACCTTTTCCCTTTAACCGAAAGCCAAAAAGTTTCGGCTAGAAGGTTCAGTTGCATAAATTTAATTTTTTTATATTACTCCGTTTATTCCAGGCTATATATCAATAAGCGACTGGTGCTACGCGATGGAGGACACCACGCACCTCGGTCTGCCGTGGCGCATGTTGAAGGACAAGCTCGTTAGGACCGACATGGACACGCGTCGAGTACGATACATGGACACCTTCGACTTCTCAGCTAACGTAAGTCGAGTTTCACCTTCATGAGATCAACGTTTGGGTCTCCGATAGCAGAGGCGGACGAGGCGTGCTTTTGGGGACTGAGGATAATAAATATTTTTTAAATTGATTTATTTAATTTGGCATTGTTTAATTTGATTTATTTGACATTTAATGATTTTATAATAATTTTTTGACATATTTAACCGAAACCTCGAAATGAATACCAGTAGTAAATAATTAAACGTTTTTAATATCTGACTTTTGTACAAGTGACATTTTGTGATAGCCAATGTGCACGATAACATTAATTTATCTATATATAAAATTGGTTTAAACTAACGTAAATTTAATTTGGCTTTAGTAGAAAATAGTGTAAGTTGGTATAAAAATTCGACCGTTGCGAGCAATTAGCATTAGAAATTAAGCAAATTTTGTTTACACGAGGCCAAAAGTATTATCTTGTTAGCTGACACGTTAACTTACACTGTCTTATTATCCTGGCTTGGAAAACTGGTCTCGTATCCCGGCATTAAAGACACGTAATAGAGCTATAAAATCAGAATAGTTTTTTTATGTTACTTATGGGCAAAGCGCGCAGACGGGTTATCTGATGGAAAGCAACTGCCGTCGCCCATGGACATTCATGACATAGGGTATTAGGGAAGTTAAGCCACCGGTAAACTCACTCACTGAACGAAACACAGCAAAAGTGAGTAATTTATTCTCAGAACGCAAAATGGTTTTCTCAGAACGTAAAATTTTCATATTATGCGTGGGTAGCAGTGAGGTTTATTTGAGTATTATTGGGATATTCTATAACTAACAGTGAGAAAATATTATTATAGTTTGTTCTCGACCTAAATTCTTGTAATTCTGCAAACGCGCCTTTAGCAGGATGAAAAGAAAAACAACAGCGAAAATATTGAGCAACATCTTACTATTTGTTCGCTTCACATCTTTCGAGGTAAAAACAAAGGGCCTTTACATTTAAAGTAAATTACATTATGGGCCTCAGGCAGATTTTCTTTTGTCTCAGCATTTTATATTTGAGATAGTATTCTAAAACCGAATGAGGGAGAATCACACTTAAGCGCAGGAAAATTATTCGAAAATATCTTGAATATATAAATGCTTAATGGGATGTAAATCTCTTTATCTTGCGAGCAGAAATACTGTGGGTGTTGCTTCTAAGTAATCTACGGTAAAAGTTGAACAGAATTGAGCTCACCCCAAGGAATGAGGCTTTATCTACATTCTATTAATCACTGAATCAATAATTTAGCTTTGATCGCTTGATTTAATAATAATACACTACGAAGTCGGGCTGATTATAAGTTTTACCATTCTCAACTTTTACAGGAAACTCTACCTGTACAGCGTTTATGAAAAGCTTATGAAAAAACCTTAGAGTTTGTATCCCTTAAAAGATTTTTTTCAATATTTTTATTTAACAATTTATTGTATACAAGATACATTTAAAAAATTACAATTAACATAGAAACGGTGACATAAAGGACTGCATATTTCTAAAGAAATTTCTTACAGCAGCCCTACGAAGAGAGATGGGATGTAAGAATGTATTACTGTTAAAGTAGCCCTAAAGTATTATAACTTACTTTTGTTACACCCTCTACTTTTGCTTATTTATCTATACAATAAGGTTTTCCTGCAACTTTCCAAATTGAAATTACTGTCGTGCACGTAATTGAAATCACGTGTACCGTGAAACCGTGTGTCATTGCCCTAATGCCATCTGTCGAACACCTGTAGTTTCACGAGACCCGTCCTCATTTTCCTTTTGAGGGTTCCGTATCGTGTGTATTGTTAACTAGACATCGCCAGCAAGTTCGTTGCGCTGACGTATATGAAAGCTATCCTTTGACTTGACTATGACTTTCTTTTGTTCGAACGTGTTAAGCACGAACTGCACACTGGATTAATTTGAATCTCCGACTAAACGTGAAAATATAGAGCATTTCGTATAATTGCACAATGTACAATATAACTATAGTTTGGTATCAAAGCGTATTTAAATCATATTAACCTTTCCAATGTGTTGTGTAATGATTGTAGGCCTAGGGGCCGCTTCGAAACAGGAGAGCAAAAAAAATGTTTAACCCGCCTATATAGTTAGGAATTAATTCAGCTGTTTTAAGCGGAGTTACACCTAATTATAAAATAATATATTTCGCGGTAGGCTACGGAACCTTTGATATTAAATTCAGTCGGTCTTCTTGTCGTGTGTTATTTGGGAATGATACGATGTTCTTCTAGTTTAGGATATTCACGATTTGCGCTGATCTTATCATAATCTTGTATATTTTTTAATATCTTTGAACTCTAATATAAAAAATATAATGTACACCTTTCTCAAACACTGAATTTAAAATGTATAGAAACTTAATGCTAATATTTATAATTTTATAGGAATTAAAACGATTTCTATATTATAAAACTTTAATTTATGTTCAAATATAATTAGACATGATTTGATTTGTATTCACTACAGGTTGTGCGACAGTTAAAATCAAATCATGTCTGGGGATACATAAAATGTTCCTTTTTAAACCAGTCAAGATCCAGAATTTTCATGAATTTAAATGAAGCACAAGTAGTGATTACTGTCGTCATAAAGTTTAATATTATTCCTCGTTATTACAGAATTTAAGCCCCCTAACAATCGTATAAATCTATACTAATCATATAGCTTTATATAAAAGTTTGTTTGTTTTTTATTTAAACGCTCTAATCTCGGGAAGTATAGGCCAGAATAGAAAAAATCTTTTTGTACTGGTTAGTCATTTATCGAGGAAGGCTATAGGCATTATAACATCACACTACGACCAATAGGAGTCGAGCAGTAACCAAAAAGTGTTTTAAAAACGGAATAATTTATAAAGTTTCGCGCGGACGTAGTCGCGGGCAAAAGCTAGTTTTTTACAATCGAATTAATTCCGTCACACTTATTTCCCTTTACACTCCGACGTTCACAATGAAACTTGCAAATAAAACTAAATGAGATCTGATACGATTAACTTTATTGTTTTCTTAATAATCTTTTTTATTTTTTAGAAAATTGGAAGAAAGACTGACAACACGACCGTCGTGGAGACGCTCTATAAGAACAAAAGGAGTTTGGAAGCTATTTTCAAGATATTGGACAAGGATAACTCAGGTAACTTCAAAAAGTTGCATGTGATTCAAAGAGTAACTATAAATGTTACTTTTAGTTTCATAAATGTAGATAATTATGCTTTTAATCTTACTAAAATTATAAATACGAAAGCTTGTGAGTTTGTGAGTGTATATGTTTGTTACCTTTACATGCCTAAACGGCTAGATCGATTTTGATAAAATTTGGCATGGATGTTAATTCGCCTATATGTTAATATATTATAGCGCTGGTATTCTGGGTTAACACATAGGCTTCTTTTTACGCGGGTAGCGCCGCGGGGTACAGCTAGTTGTACCATAATAATAAAATAATGTAAACGTAGAATTACATTTAATTTCTTATGTTTGTATACAACAAACAATAAGGCAGCTATATTCTTTAATTACTCTATTTTAATATATGGCTTTTTAGATAAAATGTAATAAATTTTAAATAAACTTGAATTATTATATTTATGCAAAATATTATTTTCGTATAGTATTTTCGTAGGCAATAGGCCTACGAACGGCTTCTCAAGCCTTTCGTTAGGTCTATCGTCTACACATACGACGTAGGTTCTACGTTATTAACGTAGAAGCCTACGCGCGTAGACGAACGTAGAGGTCTCTAAGTTATACCCGAATTACGTTCTGAATATTAACATGATATTAAGAAACACGCACAAATAATAATATCTGAAACGAATATAATTTGTTATTTAGTTTAGATTTAGTAAAGTTAGCGTTAGCTTTTTTAACTTAACATACTCTCAATGACAAGAAAATTTTTAAAAATTTTATAAAAAAGCTTTTTCCCACTTGTTATTCTGTATAACAGATTAAAACCTATATTTTAACAATTTTTTTCTGTTATTAGCTGTCTGCTTTCTTAGTAGCTTTAAATATTTTCCATACAATTTATACGATATTCGTTTTAACTCAGCCTAAACTTAAATAAACAAATTTATCTTCCTGAAAGAATCTGTTATACTGTATCCAATAAATTGCCTATAAAATGTTTGTCTTTAGGTTATATAACGTTGGAGGAGTTTTCGGAGGCTTGCAACCTCCTCGGTAAGTACATGCCGAACCCCATGACGCAGGAGCAGCTCGTCGATATCTGTCGACTGATGGACATAAACAAGGACGGCCTCGTCGATTTGAACGAGTTCCTCGAGAGCTTCCGCCTCGCCAACAAGAGCCTCAACGAGGAAGAGAACGAGGCAGACGATTACAGAGCCATATGACAGGAGCTCGACCGCTGTCCGTCGAGGACGGCGGTCGACAGAGACGAGACGGGCGTCGACATCGAGATACTGAAGATAGACGAGACGACAGACGGCGCGACGAGGGAACGCGGTAAGGCGAGAGACGATATAGAGATGACGGAGTACCGACGACCAGGGCTGCTTGAGAGCGACATATAATTTTTTTTTTACTTCCGCAAAACCGTAAGTGATATCTCGAGGTTTATGACTGTATTGTGCTTTGCTGTAATATTTTCGTCAAATAATATTATTTTCTATCTGCGAAATCATAAATAATGATGTAACTTTTTCTGTTCTTTGTGTTGTTAAGATACTAGAAGCTAAATAAGACCTGCAAACGATAGACATTATCATATGTTATGTAAAATATACCGTACATTTTTAAGCGTACTTTCTCAGTTAAAAACTAAGGTAAAACCACCTTTTAATTGATACAGCTTACCAAAGCTTTAACAAAACAGCTTTTAAAGGGTTTCAGAAACAGTATTCAAAAGTACGTGCTATAATAACTTTCTTGAAATAACAGGTTCCACAAGAAAACGTGTTTACAAACAATACACCCTACAAACGAAACCGTTTAAGAATAAAGAAATTTTTCTCACTTAAATCAAAGCCTTTGTCGAGCAGTACGAAGTGAAGTTGGAAAGTAAAGTTTGTAGAAAGTAATCTTTTTCAAATCTATTTCACAAATCTGTCGCTTTCAATTCACTATAGATTAATATATTATTATTAGTCATAAAGAGAGCCTAATATTTATAATACTTTATCTTGAATAAATATATTTATTAGTATAGCTTGATATAAAATTGTGTCGCTATTTCTGCATATTTTATCGAAACATATTGGTGCCAAGTAAATTTTACCGCGAGATGTAAATATTTTGTATGTGGGTGTAATATATTTATGATTTTTGTGAATGAGTTAGATTTTTCTTTATTATGAATGGGAGCAATGATATTGAGAAATCGCGTATTTTTATATAGAAGCTAATATTATATTTCAAAATGAATTATATATCCTTTTACCTATTCGATACACAAAATTTTTCATATCGGTTACTATAAAATAGACACATAAAATATATTACAGCTTTTCTAGTCACATAATACTCTCTCTAAAGTAAAATCTAGTCACTACGAAATATGGACATATCTCTTTAATCTCTATTAATTACAATCATTCCAATATATCTCAATGTCGCAATCACAATTTAAAAAATTACCTCAGTGGCGTAACTATATGGGGCTTGAGGCAGTTTTTATGGGGCCCTATTGTCACAATATTGTTAGCGTAAAATACGTACAATCAGGGAAATGGAAACCGGATGGGAGCCAGATTGCGGATCTAAGTAAAGTAGAGGTCGCCATGGGGTCGAAATTCGACCACAAATATTTAAATCCATCGTGTAGAGGAGCTATTAAAAATTTAAAATAATAATCTATTTTAAATTCAATCACAGACTTGAATTTGATATAAAGGTTACCAGGCCATGAATGTCTATTAAAAAACTAAACTTCAACCATAGACATTAGAGTATTAAGTATATAATAATCGTGTCATGTCAAAATATTGTAGTGTGCGTAGCCTTATATTTATAAAAAGCATATTTTAGGAAAATATTAGTATTCAACGCTCCTAATCCATATCAACTACAACAGGGAGAAATTTCATGCTTTCATATCTACGCGTATTATATTAAAAAGGAGTACTCTATTGAAAAGGAGTTTTGAGCTCGCGTATTAATATACAGATTGGTCGCATTTTCCCAAACCCAGCTGACAGATCACGGCTTACATGGATTTGACATATTCCGACCATATGACGGGTTCGTCAACTGGCTCACTTTCAATTTCCCCCATGGTACAATGTAAAAAGTTTCTGAGATTATAATTAATAAGCCTATTGCCAAAGGCCAAAGGTATATTAGTCTTTTCGGGATTTTGCCCGTCCTGCCCCCCTATCTTTACGCCACTGGTTAACATCTTTAGATGTAATAGATAAGCTTAGATATACATTATAAGCAATTTCACAATTTAATATTCTAGAATTTTCCATAACTTTCCACGCAGCTTACACCCATGGGGGCCAACTATAAGATTTTTGTTACCTGTAGCGTCATAAACATCTATAGGAAATAATGCAAGTAGGTATCTAATTTAAATTGAAAAAAAAAACTTTGTAGTATGCAATGCTTAAATTTGTTGAGTATCACGGATTACATCTGTGTAATCCGCCTATAGATTTCTGAATCTATAGGCGAATACCAATAACCAGAATATGGGTTTCTTGCCCTGCAAGTAGTACAAATTTAGACTAGCTTCAGCCTCAAATAAAAAAAAATACAGTGGAGCGTCGATTATCCGAACGTCGATCAACCGAACGACCGCTTGTCCGAACTCCCGATTTTCCCGTGCCCCACGCTCATGCGTAATTTTACACACTTAAATCTTTTAAATTTTCGTTGATATTGTACTTCAAGATAATGTTTATGGGGGTTCTACACGGCGGGAACAAACATCACGCAAAGGTGAACTTTGATGCGATCCAAATTGCACCCTCAGTTCATGGCGGAAGATTGATAATAGCTATACTCGATGGACACCATTTACAACATTAATATTTAACATGCACCCTCAATTCAATCTTACGCCATGAACTGAGGGTGTAATTTGGAGTACCTCAAGTTTCGTGTTTGCACAAACCCAAACCATTTACAACATTAATATCTAAAATGCACCTTAAATTCATAATTGTGAGGTTGAAAATGCATTGCATCATCACATTTAGTTTCTTATCATATTTAGGTCCTTTAGTTGCAAATACTGCAGTTTATTGGATTTTGGATAAGATTTTTTTCAATAAAGGTGTTATACGAAGAAAAACATGTTTATATGACTTATATTCAACCGTGGATAAATGAATATGTGTGGCTCTTCAATTATCCGAAAAGAACGGTTTTCTGAAAACCCTTTTCCACTTATTAGTTCGGATAATCGACTTTAGTTTTATTTCAGGCTTACATTAGCCCATAAAAACTATGAGTAAAATGTGTTAGTAACAAAACTAAGCCTTAAATTTTCAAACTACGTATAAGGCCCACTAAGTATAAGGACGTTTAGTTTGTCTCGCTTAATCGATATTTAAGATCTCTGGACCCGATATTAAAACTAAGATAGGACTCCTACGCAATTAGTATTAGACTTGACAGTAATCAGAATATGATACTATTAATTAAGAACTTATAGTATATAATACTAATACAATTCAAAAATGTAATCATATGATATACCTTATTGAGGTAACAAATTAATTTCTAATTATGTAATTACTTCTGTAATGAAATAATTTACTTCTGTGACGATTTGATGTTTATGTAAGTTTTGTCCAATAAAATGTGATACATTACATGTGTTATAATTATTTCAACATTATACCGCACAAAAAGTTAGTCCATAGTCAGTCTCTCCATATAGTGAACTGTCAACACCCATACTAATATTATAAATGTGAAAATGTAATTGTTTGTCCTCCCTTCACGTTCAAACTAAGCAACCAATCAACTTCATTTTTGGCATAGAGTGTGTTGAAAGAATGGAGAGTAGGTAAAGATAGGAGATAGATATACAAAGATAGTAAAAGTTTCATAACTTCAAATTCAAATTTCAAAATAATTATTTTATTACTAAAGTGTAAAAAAATATCCACAACCAAACATATAACCTCGTCGTTTTTGAAAGTCGGTTAAAAATAGTTAAATGTAAAAAATATAACTATCAAGTAAATCGTGCGATCATCTCTATCTTGTCCTATTGTGTTGTCACACAATTTGCATATTCATACAGAACCCCAGCTCAATCGGAAACCTGAAGAATTCAATTGCGAGATTTCCGATATCGGACGGTAAAAATCTTATTATAAATGAAACTAGCTGTTGCCCGCAACTACGTCCGCGTGAAACTTTATAAACTATTCCGTTTTTATTACAACATTTTTTGATTACTGCTCGGCTCCATTCGGTCGTAGTCGGAATATCACGGAAAGGTTATACCGTGATAATTGGTCAAACCAACACAAAAATAATTTTTCAATTCCCCAGTAGTTCCTGAGATAAGCGCGTTCAAACAAACTAACTCTTCAGTTTCTCGTGTTACAATGTTCGTTCCCGTAGTCCGAAACGGCTTGACCGATTCCCATAAATGTTTGAGTAGGTCTGAGATGACTCTCAGTCAACATCATACCCATAACATTAACGTCTTGGGCACGGGACAGCTAGTTGAATATAAAAGTTTGTAATACTATTGTCAAACACACGAACGTTATGTTTCCAACGTTTATAAATGTTTGTATATGACAACCAGCGTAATTAGTACTAAACAAAGCCCAGTTCGCTCAATGCTGTATTGTTTCAGGCCTCTATTATACTGATTCAGAACTTTATGGAAGCACGCGACGGCTGGACAATTTTATTGTATTGATTTGTCATAACAGCGTTCAAACTACATGTTAATAGTTGTAACTGGTGGCGGGCACACACGCTATTGGCTGTGTAGGGTAGGCCCCTCTTCTCACCAGCCAGGTCTGCAATTCCGTACTCGTGTGTTATATATAATAGAAGAGATACATGACAAGGTTTCAGCTTGTCTCAAATACTTACTCAAATACTGCTACCAGCTCTCGGCTTATAGCCTTGCAGTCGCCGTAGCTCTGCTAATTGCTGTTGAAGCCTTAGCTTTGTTGTTCTACCACTTGGACTATCCTTGGACTATATATATATATATGAAAGAATACCATTTCTACGATGGTCAATGGTACCATGCTATTGAAAGGTATTTGTATTTTACCTACTAGAAAATTTGAGTTTGAGAAAAAGAAAAACCATGAGTTTGAAGCAATAGCATTTGTCGATACTCGATGTAACCGACTACGTGAACTTTTAGTATGGCAATTTTAGTTTCGTAGGTGTCCGCTAGAGACACTGTTAAATTTTGCCATACTAAAAATTTCCGTAGTCGCAATCGAGTGTCGACAAAAACTATTGCTTCAAACTCACGGTAAAGCCACAGGACAGGACGATCGATCGTCAATCAGATACAAACGGAACACTCTAAGTGCCGAGTGCGAGTTTTTTTTGTCATTCGATCGTAAACGCGTTTAGCGTTTACATAGGATTTTATATGGGATTTCTACAGCGCCATCTAGCGATGCTCACGGTCACATGTACAAATCCTACGTCTTGGTCGGCCTGCGATCATTCCAACAACCATCGATCGATCGTATATTATGAGAGGCCTTTTTATTATACTACTAAAATTAAGTCGTACGACGACGATATTTTATAAGACGACTAATATTAGTATTGTCATAAAATATCAAAATGAGTATCTAACTTGAATTATTTCGTTCGACATTCACTAACTTCGTCGTTTTGTGTAAACGAATCCAAATTGAATAAAACTCCAATAATATTATGCAGAACAAGGCTCGGTGAAGGCAACCTGCAGTGAATACAAAACTGCATTAAACCAGACGTACATATTAATTAAATTGGAGTTCGACCGAGCTTTATGCAGATTCTGACCGTTTTTTTCTATTCGTACCAATTTAGTTGATGGAAAAACGTAGTTGGGTTTTCCGTCAATTTCTGTTTAATCGGCGATCAATATTTTTATGGGGACAGTTTAGATTGTATTGGGCAGTAACCCGCGTTCGAACGAATTAGGTTTATTATTTTTAAGTTCAATTTAAAATTGCTATGCACAGGACCTATTTCCTTGTGATTTCATCCGACGCTTGTTTACAAATTTTTATCTACACCTGAAAGCCTAGGATATGCCAAAGAGCTGAGTGGGTTTTTTAAGGTTTTATTTAGCTCACGTGGTGTTTTTCAGAGAATAGTTCCTTTTCACATACAAACTGTCGTGACCGTGCTGAGTTTCGCCTGTGTTCATTTAGAAGCGTCTAAACAATTCCATACATTACTGATTTTATTTATTATTTACTGATTCCGTTCTTACTAAATTAATAAACTGAATAATAATTTAGATCCAGAGTGTCGGAAAAATGGATGTACGTTGGACTCCTTATTATTACTTACTTCATTGATATTGAAAGCAGGGCTAGTGGAAAATGCTGTCATTATGACGGGTTTTAGGGTTCAGTACCCAAATGGCAAAAACGGTACTCTATTACCATAGACCAATTACTTTACTAACGCTTCGATGTCTGTTCGTCTGTCTGTCTGTCCGTCTGTGTGTCTCCAGGTTGTATCTCAATAACAGTAATAGCTAAAGGTAAAATTTTCACAGAATATGTATTTGTGTTGCCGCCATAGCAACCAACACTAAAACCAAAATAAATTTCATAAATAAGTGGCTCTCATACAACAAACGTGATTTTTTGCTATTTTTCGCTGGGTATAAATATTGGCTAAAGGCACGCGCTTGAAATTTACAGAAAATAATAAGTTGTATTTATACTTTAATAATCAGGAATAAAATTTTAATAAAATTAATAATTAAGGTGGGCTCAGGGTACTGGCTAATAGTGGCTCTGATGAATTATTAAGACTCCCCAGGAACGTGGGACAGCTTTGTCACCAGGTGAAAGTTGCCACAGTGGCAAGCCCATGTGTCTACCTACAATTTATATTTATTAAGCTGAACGGACGCAACAGACAGCCCATGCAAAACGTCCGCGACTCCCTCCATAAAATTATATTAACTTATAAAATTATATAGTTAACATTTAAATTATAAATGAAATTTAAATAAAAGACTTCCATAAAAATACTTACAAAAATATCATTGTAAGGTAAGAAAGTAATAAACATCAATTGAAGACATACGTGGAAGAAACTGATAACTAACATTTTTCAACCATTGAGTACTCATTTTTTTCCATTAAATTTTGACAAATCTTGTAACTTACTTATTTTGTTATAGCTAGATTTACATCAAACCCAAATTATTTTAATTTGGGTTTGATGTAAATCTTTTTTTGAGAATCCTTTTTTGCTTTTAAAGTGATAGTTATCTGCTTCTTCCACTTATGTATTCAATCTTATTACGTTCTTACCTTATAATAATATCTTTGTTAGTAAGTTAATAGAAGTCTTTTATTTAAATTCTCATTAACCCCATCAAAGTTTCAGCTAACGACCGCACCTGAGTAGCTAGTTAATTTTAAATGCCACCATTGCCGCAGTATTTGATTTGGTATTTGGAAATTATCTATTATTCACACCCCGACGCGCGGCGGTGTGACAGACCGAGTGACATTTGGGTGTAAAGTGTTGTAACACACCGTATCTAGGATCGATTTCCCGTCTTTCTCGTTGGTTCGAAGTTGTAGAATACCATCTCGTAATTATAATAGATTTTAGTAGGTATACCTAATAATATAATGTTCGTATCTGATACCTGTAATTACCTATATCTCCGACTTAATTTTTATTGCATCTTTAATTTTTGGTGGCGAAATGCGAAATGGTTGGCCCGAAAATCTTGAAAAAAATACATCGAATCAAATCTATTGGCTCCAAAACTATTTTTGTAACTATAACCATATACCAATTACTTCCTTTAATTCATCTATGATATAACTGAGGCCTGGCATGTAGATTTTTTTAATATTAAATTTATCGCTGCATTTATTATAGGTGACTACGGCACCCCATTTATTATTATACTAGCTTTTGCCCGCGACTTCGTTCGCGTGGACTTTAGGTTCGTCCCGTCTTCTAGACTTCTTTCAAGATTACA
>JAOTAV010049490.1:0-16463 GCA_026546445.1 Cyclargus thomasi
TCATTTCTGAAGGAATAATTGTCCGACATAAATTCTTGTGTACTATTGTCTTATTTTGTTTCGATAAGAAAGCATTGGTTCACGCCGCGGGTAAACACTAGTCTTATATAGTTCGGCGCACATTAATATTATATTTTAAACTCCATTTATTGTATGAGGGACCATCCATAAAGTTCGTCACACGTAAAGGGGGTCGTCTAAGCGTTACATGGTGTCACTAGGGGGTGGGGGGTGCTCGGGTGACATAACATTTGGAATTTCGAAATCTAATCTCAAAATTTGAAATATTTATGTAAAATATCTTTAGATGAAAAATTTCAATTTTTATGACGTCACTATTGTGACTCCCTATTGGGAGAGGGGTCCTCAGAAATGTGACCACCTATCAACAAGGGAGAGAAGAGTCTAAAAACCATGAATATTGTGTGACGTACTTTATGGATAGTCCCTTAGAGGTATCCTTGACTGTTGTCATAATCATCTCTGGCCTCCACACGTTTTGGATGATTAACGTGTGACTGTTACCTGAGATTCACATTGCCGGCCTCTGTGAAACTAATCCGACTGCAAGATTCCCATCCCCAGCAATTTGAATTGGGAAATGGAAAACCTTACAGTTCGTAAAATTGATTCGTTTTTACCAAGTTTTCAGATCAAGGTTGATTGACCAATAATTTGATTGGTACTTTTGGTCTTGAAACAATCTGATTTTGGATATCCATGCGAGCGAAACCGCGGGTAATATCTAGTCTCAGATAAATCGCCCTGGCATTTCCCACGTGGCAACTTAATAGAAGACAATATAATATTACTAGCTGACCCGGCAAATGTTGTTTAGCCGTATAAATAATTTAGGGGGATGAAAAATAGATGTTGGCCGATTCTCGTAGATAACGGATAAGCACAGAAAATTTGATCAAAATCGGTCAAGCCGTTTCGGAGGAGTGTGGCAACGAAAACTACGAACGATATAAACGATGTGACACGAGAATTTTATATATTAGATAGATAATTCTGTTGACTTACAGGTCACAGCAGGTGTAGGTTCTGCACAGACAGACATATTTTTACCATCCTCGAAACTCTGCCTATCTTGAGTGAACCCTCTCCCCCAATCCGTAGCAAAACATCTAGGCCTGTATATGTCGAACCATTACCAGAATAGACATAGCTAAGCTATTCAGACAAAGTAAAAAATCGGCTTGGGCACGACTTTGACAACTTTAAGGCTCTAAGCATACCCTCAAATGCCCGGGATACACAAAGCTAGTTTTTCAAGCTGTCCTAGCTAGTTCTCTTTTGAACTGTCTTTGGTAGGAAACACTGTTTTTTATAATAATATCTATTGACGCTTCACACAACGTAAGTCTGGTGCCGTGACAACGGGATATTTCATACTTTTATACTATACACATTATATTTAAGATTTTTATCATATGATACACATATTTTATACACATCCAAGACCCAGAACATTGAAATACTTTTGCTCCTCCTGCGGGATTCTAACTCGCGACCCCCGGCTTAAGCTCTCAGCGTCATCATCAACGCGCTTACCAACTTAGAATATTCGTTCGTCAACTAATTTACATAGATTACTAGCTACTACTTACACGAAGTCAGTAATACTAGCTTGCTAGTTCACTAACACTAAACTTTCCTCTTGTATTCTGTAAAAATACGACAAGGCGTTACGTCCAATCAATCATTTTCGGAAACTCTTCTAAGTTGGGTCAATGTCATTCTGTCCATTGTGGCATAACCATGATCATACCTCAATAAATCATTTTTTTTTATTATAATATTGAAGTGGAATACGAGCAGACGAGTTACCGTCCCTGGGCGAAGGCAGTTACAGAAAGCAACTGCCGTCGCCCATGGACACGTGACTTCCGAAGAGTCGCAAGTCCGTTGCCGGAGTAGGGAAGGTGGTAAACTCACTCACTGGCCGAAATACAGCACAAGGCCGTTTCACGCCAATTTTCTGTGACGCCATGGTGTCACTCCGGTCGAGCCGGCCCATTCGTGCCGAAGTGGCTCTCCTTCTGCAGGCGGTGGTATTGATGTGTTAAAAGCGAACAAATCTTGGAAACTCGTTTTAAAATTTATTAGAGGTTACGTTATTTTAAGATTGCATATAAACTGTATGTTATGTAAGCATATAAAATGTATTCTCCAATTTTTGCTGGATGGTTTAAAATTAATTGGTTTCATAATTAGGGTTATATAAATTACCTGCATTATTTTTGTAAATCAACTCGCGAAGTCGGAAAACTATGTATAAAGTTAGTTGTTGAGTTACCTAAAGAGCAATCTATAAAGTTTGGTTGGGGGGGTTTGTGGGAGACGACTTTTTTTTATTAAAAAATAGGGTCATCTATAGGCTTTTCGCCCATATCCTTTGTGTGTAATCCTTATGTTAGGTTTTTTGTACCTAGGATCACATCCAAACTTCTTATTCAACTTATATAACATTATTTTTAATGTCAGTCCATCACGCTTCGGACTTTTGTGTATATAATAATTAAGTATATATAATATAATTTCATCCAAGTTTGGTTAGGATATTGTAGGTCCTGATTATCTGTCAGGTAAGATGATCCATGTGTCGAAAGTCCTGCGCCTGATCTCTCGCCAGTCATGTCGGTCAACTGTCCCACTGGGTAATGAGAGTACAGGGAGAGAGAGTGATCTTATGTACTGCGCACACACTTCACACTCAGGTACTATAAAATTATTTCTGCGTAACAGGCCTTATTTCAATGAATTTGACCACTGCCACCAAAACTAGAGTGGGAGTCATTATTTTTTAATATAATCCTTATATCTGTTCAATTAAGTCTGTGCCTAAAATCGATTGATTGCGTTAGAGCGTGAAAGAAGAATAAACAAATAAATACATTTTTATATATTTTATAACTTAAAGTTATGATAACAAATTAGGATTACTTATAATTAGACAACAAAACTATATTACGAATCTAAATATTTAATTTACAATAGAAGAGAAAAAAAGTATACTACTGATAATATATTTAAAATGAAGCCTACAAAATACAAGCTATAAAATATTCATTTGATTTTTTGCAATAATTGCTATCATTATTAAGATTAAAAAAGACACATAACTTTGAAACTTGTATATGGTCAAATTGATAGACTAGCCAATAACTTATAGCTAACCATTGATCATTGTCCCAATATATCTAATAAACTAGAATGTAACAGTACAGAAATGCTCAAAACATTATTCAACTTAATCTAAGCTAAAGTATATATAGAGCCAAGTAGGTTATCTTCATAGAAACGGATCGCGTGTGGCTTGGATGTGTGCGCCCTATAGTATCGATGCGCCGCCGCACGCACACGCCCCAGTAGAGGCTTACAACTTTGTGTGAGTGCGGCGGCGCATCGATAATACGGTGCACACTTATAAGCCATGCGAGGACGAAGTAGTTCTCTATAAACTCGAATATATTTATAAACAGATGACATTTTATTAAATCTACTAATGACACGAGATAATATCACGATATTTTAATAACGATATTAGATGGCTTAGACTCGACGTTTTATTTATCGCTTCTTTATTGTATCACTAGTCGAAATTATATGGCATTTAATAAATAATTATAGTAGGTAAAAATTCGCTTTTATAGGTTTGCTATAAAGAAGTGACAAAGAAAAAGTTTTAAAAACTTGTCGTTACCATAACAACCTAAACCTAAAGGTAAGTATGACACGTACCCTGCAAAACGCGGTCGAGGTCTGCCGCAGCCGCGACAACCACGACACTAGTCGCCGCGCCACTAAACACCGCAGCTACGGAGTCGCGCGGCGCTAACAGCACTAGCGGCTGACCGCGCGACCGCAGCGAGTTGGACAGTGCGCACAGACCCTTAGCTGCGGTGAAGTCAGCACCTGGATTTGGAAAAAATATTAAACCCTATTTTATTCTATTTCTAAAAACCTTGCAAGGCACTTGCAGCTCTCATGTTGTTAACCAGACATATTAAGTAGATAAGTAGGTAAGTAAATTATAACCTAATTTTCAGTTATTAACTTCATGTAAATACAAAATTTAGTGGCAAGTTAAATGACATAAAATGTAGTTAAAATTTGTAAAAAAGACAATAATCTGAGAGCTCATAGCAAAATTTGAGTAGGCAGAGGGCGCCACCTACTCATTTGTTAAAAAAATCTGATGCTTTTTTGGGCAAAAATACAAAAGATGTAGATTAATATTGAGGATCGATTGCCCGAACCTGGGTTTTGTTGTCACATTTCAAATTTAATCTCGAAAATTTAAATATAAGGATGGTTTCAACTTTAACACATAAAATTTCCAATTTGTGACTCAGTAATTTTGGTCTCAGTAATATAACCATAGGTTTTCAAAATTCATTCAAAATCATGAAATTTGTGACATACCCTTTGGAACTACCCTAGGGACTACCCTTAGAAGGTAAAGTAAAAGTATAACTCACCTAACACATATCGACAGTCGATAACGACGGGCATGCTGCACGAACCCTGCTTGTTGGCGGCGCGCGTTACGTACTGCCGTATGTACTCCACGCCGGGGAAATACAGGCTGTTGCCGACCGTGATCAACACGTAGCTAAAACCTGACGCACTCTGTGGACGGAGATTAAAGTTGTATCATACTGTAATGACCTACACTCTTTAAAATGTGAATTTATAGATATTTACAAACAATTTTTATTGTTTGAACATTTTGAGCTTTAATTTGATATTTAATTAAATAATATATTGAAGCAAAAATTATTAACAATATTTACACGCAGCATGAGTGTATTCAATTATTTATATACAAAGAACAAAAATACTTTTTTATTAGTAGTTTAGATTGCTGTGATGCGCGTGCGCATAATTATCGGTCTTATCATATAGAAAACCACGTGACGTTACGTCACACGCTAGTCCTGCGAATGAGAACGTGATGGCGATATAGTCTCTCTTATATCTATATATCTTATATCTAGTATATCTTAAGTCGCTCCCGCGAGCCACCGTGTGGCGCTTGGGTAGGCAGTCTGCTCTCACTGCTCTTACCGCGATACGCTAAAGTTTTCACTTCCCGCCGTGATTTCTTTTTAATTGCGGACGCTTCTATTATAATCTTTATAACCTTCTCAAACACTCACTCCTTCAAAATTTATTGTAGAACTTTTGTGAATATTGTGTGTGTGACTGAAATCTTTCTAGTGTGAATGCAAAAATACTCTTTTGTTATCTCGTGCTCTGAACTATAATTTCACCCATACCGCCTGCATAGCCTACAATATATACTGTGGTTATTGAATTCAAAACAAAAGCATATTAAGCAGATAACTAACATTTTTGCAACATTAAAGGGCGCTGATTTCCGTCACGTGATCCCGAGCACCACGCCCACTACACGTGCTACACACTCGTGTTACAGTATCTCACCGTGACGATCTCCGCCTCGAGCTGCGGCCTCGCGCTGGGATACAGCAACAGCACCACGTTCACGACCACACCCGCCACTATGCCAAGCTCCACGCCCACTACGAGGCAGAGCGCGAACGTCGCGAACGCTGGTAGCAGATCCGCGCGACGGGATCGCCACATCGGTTTTACAACCTACAGAATAGAAAATTCGTTGAGAATATAGCTTAATAAAAGAGAGAGAGAGAGAGGGAGATATTGAACTTTTTCGGAATTCAAAGAAATAAAACAAAAATCATTTAAAACGGTACACTGTTTCTTTAGCGTTATTGTGATAACGGGTACGCAGTGAATATGTCGCGGACATGTAACGAACCGCATTACACATTACACAGCTCGGTACTCGATAAGCTGCTCGCCTGGAGCGCAAAATACGACTCTCAAAGGTACACATTCAAATAATATGTAGACTCCACTTAAAGTTGCCGTCCTACTCTAACAATGGCCGTGTTCGTCCTTTTACGCATGCGCTATCAAATTTTATACTGCGCAGACTACAATTGCCGTGTTCGGTAGCGTTTTTGACGCATGCGCTGTAAATTTTATACGTCGCAAACTTAAAATTTTTTATGACGTTGTCATGACAGCGCATGCGTATAAGAGATTTTGCGCGCGCATGCACCACGCTAAAACGCTACCGAACACGGCCAACGTAATTTCATGTTTGTTAGAGTAGGACGCCGCATTTCCGATTCGACATTTTTAGTCTCAAAATGGTTTCATACCTCTTACATAACCTCAAAATACGTTCGTGACGAGATTATTTCGGCCAGATAAAATACCTGTGTATGACAAAGGTGACAGGTTTCATTTTCCTCTACGACGTCATGGACGATAGAGCAATGTCGCTAGAAAATGAAACCTGTAGCCTAGATCATAGAGTTGCATTTTATGGGGTCGAAATTATCTCTTTCTCTTATAATAACGGCCTTAAGTATAACCATACTAAACGGATTGTGTGCAAAAAAAGTAAAATAATACATTTTAGATTGCTTTCTAAAAGAAAATTGTTAAAGATTCTAAAAGAAAATTGTGAAACATAACACATAATATGTAAAAATCATTACTTTATCATTTTGTTAGTCATCTCGAAAATCGAAATAGGTTTTAGTAATTAAACTGTGACTTCGAAAATATTGCATTACGAAATGGAAATAATAACTCATTAGTATTATAATTAGTTTTGAATAGTTTTGATACGGTACAGTGCAAAGTATAATAATGACATATAGCAGGTGTTGTGAAAATTATACGGTGAGTTAGTTTCGACGATATCCTGGTTCTTAAACTTATCATACGTCATTCTTTATGACGGATGTGGTGGGGAAAAGGGTTGATGTGCATAAAAAAGAACAGGGACAGACAGAGAGTGTCAGAAGACGCTTTTTTATGGTATTTTGGGGGCAAACGAGCAGACAGGTTACCTGATGGAAAGTAACTAACGCCCATTGACACTTATGACATCCGAAGAGTTGCAAGTGCGATGCCAGCCTTTTGTGAGGGAATAGGGATAGGGGCTTAGGGAAGTTGGGCCACCGGTGAACTCACTCTGGACGAAACACAGCACGACGCCGTTGGACGCCAGTTTTCTGTAAGGCCGTGGTATCACTCCGGTCGATCTGGCCCATTCGTGCCGAGAATGGCTCGCCCACGGCCATGAGTATCCGTGTTGTGCACTCGAGACAGCTAGTCTTATGTACTTACAGCTAGTATTAGTAGTTTCAACTGCGATTGTATAATGCCATTGTACGATAGGAGAAGTTGAAAGAGATACAGATTGTGGATCTAAGTAACTTGGTTGGGTTGTGTCAAACTCAGCAGGCAGATCAATTCAAGAATTGACACATTCCGACCAAATGACGTAGGTCCGCCCGTTATACAAAATAATATTTTTTTTTTACCTCATACTCAATCATGAATATCACAGCGCATATGACGACGGCCGCCAGCGACGCCTTCGGAATGTAGTAGAAATACGGCGTTAGGAGACTCAGAGCGAGCAGCACTAGGATACCTGAAATTTAAATATTTTCATACTCTTATTTACCTAGTAAGTAATAGTTAAGGTAGTTGTTGTATTTTGACCCTTGCGAATGTACAGTCAATACTCACCGATTAAAAAATTTGCAAACAGTAAAAGCCCACAGTGAGTAGTAGTTCGATCGTGTATTATCCGGTCAGAGATGCTTCCTCCATATACAGGGCGTCCCAAAAGTCAACGTCCAAACTAAAGCCCGAGTTAGGCTATGCTATGATGGTTCTCAAAAAAAATATTAAAAAAATGTGCCTCTTGGATTTTGAAAATGTGAGCGATTTTTTCAAAAATTCACACCTTGTGATAAGTTTACGACTACTGTGGCTACATATTAACTCTTTTTTCTTTTTTTTTGTGTGGAGTATTCATAGATAATGCTCCAATAAATTACAAAACAAAATTTATACACAACTTCCTTGGACTAGTAGATAATATCAGTTTTATATCGAACTTTGACCTGAAAATGACTGCATCACTCAACTTTGACAGTCTGTCTTGAAAAAAAATGTACGGTGCTATTTCGGCAAGTGACTTTAAAAGTTGACGCATCTAATGGGCTTCCTAAAAATGGTATAATACTCAATTATTTCTTAGACGAGAATTTTTTTTTCTTCAGAAGTTTTATTAGTTAGTCATAAAACTAACTCAAAATTATTCTAATATCATTTAGGCGTTCCGTAAGGTGTATTAAAGAAAGAGACGAAGAGAAGTTAGAGCGAGACGGATAGTGATGCCACTGCAATGTGTGAGCGAGACGAACAAGTTGTAATTTTGTGTCCAAGGGGATTTGAGAATAGTTTAGATTCACAAATTAACCCGGCAGAATAACGTCTATCGAGTCACCTCGTGTCTTTATATAGTTATGAATACTTATAACGCATACCGGTATACAAACTGCCGAGTTGCGTGGCCACGCCGCTGGCGTGAGCGACCGCGCTACGTGAAAATGACCCAGTAATAGGCATCGCGCTTACGAATGACCCCAGCACGTTTGCCAGTGATAGGGTTATTAGCTCTTGTGTCGCGTCCACTGACTCGCCACTCGCTGAAAAGAATATTATAGAAGAGATGAGTGGATGAAGGGGTATAACACAACACACATTTGAAAAATGCCGTTTTTGAATAAAAATATGAAAAAAAAAAATGGATGTTTAAGGCCATTTGTCCACCGCCGCGCCGCCGTCGGCCCGTCACTGAGAACGATATTATTTCTTCAAATCGATAAAATGCCACTATATGACATGGGCTACAGGTTTCAAACAGCTATAGGGCCAGTAAAATGATTTTAAAAAATTGGATTTCTTATATGGCATACATTATATGACTATGAAGTAGATTAGTTACAAGTATGTGATTAAAAAAAAGGGAATAAATGAGTAATTTCCTTATAATGTACAACGTTACTTATCTGCTTCTTCCATTCAATATATCATAAAGTATGTTAATTAAACATAGATCTAGCAATAACGGTAAGTACAGTTAATATAACAGAACTATAACGGAATATCATTTTCATAAGACTTAAACGAATACAACATAAAACCTTCCTCTTGAATTACCAATGCATCAAAATCTAAGCATAATATGATTATGCATTTCCTTATTTTGTGACGTCACACCTTGGTCCTAGCGGAATATCAGTGCAGCAGATCTGCTGCTTATGCTGAGCCATCCATTTTTGGCATCACATAAAATATTAGTTATTTGTATGGTCTTTTTATATTGTATCGTTTATTTGTAAATATTGTTTTGTGTGCTGTGAAAATAAATACGTATTCTATTCTATTAAAATTTATATTGGCGGGCTTTGTTTTTTGCCCCCGACAAAGGAATAAAGCGATTTAAATTTTTTTATTGGGTGAATTTGGGTGTGAAGTTGGGGAAGGATGACCGAATGTCTATAAATTAAATACTTACCCCCTTATTTATAAACCAGCTGGTGCCCGCAATTTCGTTGCGCGAAAATTTGTATGTCACGCGGGAACCGTACATTTTCCCGGGATAAAAAATATCCTATACGATGCCCAGAGTTAAAAGCTATTAAATAAAAAAAGATTTATTCAAATCCGTTCAGTAGTTCCGGAGATTAGCGGACATTAGCGTACGAACAGACAAGCAGACCAACAGACAACATTTTTTCTGTCGATTTGTGTTCTATTACTGTTCCTTAGTTTAGTAGTCCAACATTGATTGTTTTGTTAAAATACTAAATGTACAGACACGTCGATTTTACTGTTTTATTGGATGTTTTATTATCGAAAATGGATGTCTTTGGACCCGAATCATTATTTGACATAAAAAAATGTATTTCATGTATAGCTAGATACACTAGCTGGATATTGAAATAGGTAAGTTACGAGATTTGTCAAAATTTTATGGGAAAAAATTAGTATATACTCGAAGGTTGCAAAATGTTAGTAATCCGCTTCTTCCACTTATATCTTCAATTTAAAACTCACCAAACGCTTTTGCTATAGCCACATTGCCAAGGACAGCTATGATCGGTACAAGTACTATAGACGATCCAAGGTCTGAGCACATCTCTACAAAGGTGACGTTTCTGCCGTCGTATGATGTACCGAATGGCGGTAAAGACCATGGTGGTAGACCTTCTCTGGAAAGAAAAAAAAACACTTTTAAGGGTACATGGACACTGGCAACATGATGTGGCGGTATCCAACAGAAACGCAATAATCCTGCATCGCCCTATCGAAGATTTCTGAGTCCGACAATATATATATGACAGCTGAAATGTAGTGTCTAAACCCGTGGGCCTCGCCCTGGCAGCACCAGTATACTAAGTAGTACACCACGCCACTTCATTGGTGACCCGACAAAAAACAAAAAAACATACAAAAAAGAAAAATGTTCAAAGGAAGATCTTCCGACCGGGCGAGGTGTTATGCCCGCGGCCAGGGTGAAGCCCACGTGATACATTTCAGCTGTCGTATACAGAGTGTAACAAAAGTGATAAAATTCTAAGTGTACTCTGTATGTGTCCCTGACATATAGTTTACTTTAAAAGTTGCAGCGTTGAAAGAGAGAGAGAGATTTTGTATGGGCTAATTCATGTCGCTCGGGCGCTTGTCCATAAAAATCACGAATTTTGTTTTTCGATTTTGACCGCTGCTATTTTCACAGCAACTCTGTATCACGGACACGTACAAATCTTAAATTTTATCACTACTGTTACACCCTGTATACAGTGTCGAACTCAGAATAGATAATTGCGCTTATTGTGGGCACCGCCACAATACGTTACTAATATTCAGTTGAATCGTGCTATTAATTTGGAATTGTAAGCAGTCTGTCAATTGAAACATTAACTTATTTCAGGTTGTTGTAGCTTAAGAATAGCTTGGCTTATTTCATTGTTTACAGGCGCAAAAATGCTGAACTAATTTAAACTTGATAAAATTCTTAAACAAAATATTCAAACAAATTAAACACAATATGCAACGGATACGATAATAAAGTTACATAAACTTTAAGATTACCTACTGTTGTGCGAAATTGCTGTGCAGTAATAAATTAATGATTACCATATCCAATTATTCGTGCATTTCGTTTTACATTTAATTTAAGAACGTAATAAAATCTTGTTTTAATAGTTGTTAGTGCTTAATTTAGATTATTTGTTCAATCGTTTTTGAATGTCGTTCAGAAACTGCGTTAAATTACAAATATTTTTGTAGCCATGATGTTTGTTCCAAGAGCGAAAGTAGCCTATGTAACTTTTCATTACTCTTTTCATTTATAGTATTAGTATGGACTAGATGAATTTTTTAGTTATTCTGTTAAAGCAGACTTGAAACAGTACAGTTATAGAACACATATCGACAATAAAATTTGTATGTCTGTTTATCTGTTTGTACGCGCCAATCTCAGGAAGTAAATAAATCTTTTTTTTGTTTAATAGCTATTAGGTCTGGGCAACATATAGGATACTTCTTATCCCCGGAAAATGTACGGTTCCCGCGTGATATTAAAATTTTTGCGCAACTAGTTCTGAATAAAAGGTTGATTCTATATGGCCCAACACCCCATATCTTATTCGCTATTCTGATTCCCTATTATCGTAGCCAATTTCTTCATTCAAAAGTCGGCAACGTACATGCAAAGCTTCTGATGTTAAAAGCGTCCAGGGGCGACGGCAGTTGTTCGTTGCAGTTATGTCCTCATGCCGAGTGTTGGTACCACTGAGTAAGAGTGCCTTATATCCCGACTGCCCGCCATCCAGGGCAGGCAATGTATGAAGAATTTCCCCCCCGTTAATAAAAAAAGGGTAACCATACATTTTCATTATTTAATTATAATAAAAATGTATGATTACCTTACTTAACATACATTACGCTGGATTAACTTTCAAATGACAGCTGGCTAATCCTTGTCCCGCTGCCACCGTCATCTAAGTGTCAAAGTATCCTTGTACTCACTTGACGGTGCCCGTGAGGTTGAACAGCGACATCCCGCGGGCCTCGCACACGAAGGCTATAACGGAACACGCGACCACTATGATCGCGTTACGGGAAGTGGACAGCAGCCATAGCGTCTTCTTCACACCCTTCTGACTCGGTGGAAGCTTAACGTCCTTCATTTTCTGAAGCAGAAAACGAAGTAGCAACTTTAATACAGTGTTCAACAAAACATAATAATAAAACTTCAGAGTGTGTAATGTGTATGTATGTGAGAGCTAAAAAAGCAAAAATAATGATTTGTACTGGCAAACACTCAGCGATATAAAGCTCATACGGGGATATAAAAACGTTACACTTTCAGCGCAGCTGTTTTCATAGTCAACTCTGTACAGTGGACTAACTGGTGGCAAAATATAATCACTTTGTTTAGCCACACCTTGTATTATTTTCCTCTTTTGTAAAATCATAAAATGGATATGATGCTCATTTAAAATATGTGTACTACAAACTTTATAAACCTTCTGTCTAGGCGTTAATGAAAGTTGAAGAATCACTATTGTCTAAGTATGACTGTCAATATTGAAGCAGAAGCGATTATTTGTGATGCAGCACCAAAGCTATCAGTCATCATAACTTTTATACTACCCCACGTGTAAATTATTGTTAAGACGATTAACTAATCTAATACCTATTAAACCTGAAAAGGCTATTCGCCTTCCCCACGGTATTATCAACTTAGATAGAGCACCGCAATTGATGGCTCAATATATCTTTTTATACTTCAGCTAGCTTTTTCCCGCGCCTTCGCTCGCTTTAAGAAGTATTTTCATACAAACTTTCAACCCCTACTTCACCCTCTGGAAGAAAAATTTTAGATTAGACACGTAATTATTTATTTTTAAATCAGCAGCTCAGAAACAAAATTTTAGGTCTCTAACTTAAGAAATGATGAACTTAATTAGAAACTACAGAAACTATAACCTCCTTTTCACCCTGTTAGGGGTAGAATTTAAAAAAATGCCTAAACACGTATCAATTTTGTATCAGTAGCTCAGAAATAATATTATCAAAAATAAATTCATGTCTTTAATTGAACAAATGACGAACTTTCATACAAACTTTCAACCCCTATTTTACCCCCGTAGGTGTAGAATTTTTAAAATTCGTTACTTGACGGGTATCTACCCTATAAAATAATCCTACTTCAACCAAATTTTATGGCTGTAGCTTTAACGGTTTTTGCTCATAATTACTAGACATCGCCCTGTGGTCGAAATAATATTTCTTAATTCAATCACAAACTTGAAGTTGACAAAAAGATCTAGAAACAACGTCATTAAATTTTATTAAGAATATCCCAAAATTGAACCATAAACAAAAGAGTATTCTGTGTATCATTATTGTGTCATGTCAAAATATTGTAGAATTAAAGCATATTTTAAGATAATATTGGCATTCCACGCTCCTCCTGCATATCAACTATAACTGGGAAAAATTTCATTCTTTTACATCTACGCGTATTTCGTAAAGAGGGTTACAAAGTTTTCCGCTAACGTAATAATATATAGATATAGTATTATAATATTTTATACAATTTGTAATGTCTTTTTTTGAATTTACATATTTGCATAATATTATGTGCTCACGATAACACTATCAAAAACATTCACAAAAAGTTGTAACATAATAATTAGATTTGTTAGCAAAAAATATACAAATAGGTAACTTAATGTTACAAACATTGCTATAATGTTACAAACTTATTATGTTTAATAGCATATATTTAATAAAAAAGAAATACTGATGGTACAGTTTTGTTGCGTACAAATATGACGAAAAATTAAAAGAAATTATTAGTTAAATACTGTATTTACATACATTTTATCTAGGTCTCGAAGACGCTTCTTACGATGTTACGTAAAAAGTGTTATTACGTCTTACATCAAGAGAAAGTAACTCGATTCTTGGTTTGTTAACATGACAGACTTGATTTTATGCAGGTTATTAATCAGTTATGATACTCCGATCATTTGGTGCTCTGAATGTAGGTGTACCTAGAAAATTTTCCGGGAGTCCGGGGAGGTCTGAGCCCTTTTGTTTAACTCGAGCATAGTAACTAGTATCTACACTAACTGTGGCTTTGGCCAGTAAGAAAAAAAAATGTTAGAAACTACATCACACCCGCAGCTCCATTGCGCCAAAATTCGTTTTAGCGAGGGAGCCATACATTTTTCCGGCATAATAACTACTCACCAGATCATTCAGGGGGGGGCACTAGATGATTCTGGGGTGGACACGGTTTAACCGTCCCCCCACTTTTTTACGCCTATGATTTCGACGTACTCTTTCCATTTTTTTACATTGCTACATTGTTCTCCGTTTTTTTTCTTTCTAATCAATAGTTTAAAAGGCTTTCGAGAGTTGTAAACTTTTACTAATCCAAAAATTGATTCCTCGAGAAGAGCGAACCGAGGGTAGATGCATGAAATTTTTCAGTGGTTCATTGTAAGATGATTGCTCCTCGTAAGAATAGCACAAAATGCGCCATACGCTTTTTTATACACACTCTCTCTTTTATACTCCACATACATACATAGATTAGTAAATTGGTAAAAACTGGTGTTTGTTAGGCTTTGAACTATAGAACAAATCTCCCCCCCCCCTAACAGAAAATAATTAACATACAATTAATAAAAACAAGAAATAAGAATTTCTCGTTAGGAATTAGTGTTACTTATATTGTATAAAAAAATCGTTAATCTTAATCGGATAGTTTCGTAGGTATTCCAATTTTTTACAACAGCAATCGATGTCTACGATACATTTTTTTCTGATTACCTAAACGTTTAAGGAAGAAGTCCTCGCTAGAGACGAAAGAATGTGGATCATTCTGTAACATATATTTTTTTGCCTATTGTGCTTAACTTTTTAACATACTTATAAGAGGTTCAACTTACCCCGCCGGCCCGTGTACAAGCCTTAACAAACTTACCCTCATCAAAAGCAGGATGACGATACACAGAATTCCCATTACGCTATCAGCTGCTTTCGCCTCGGGCATGTGCATTATCACCTGTAACAAGAACATTTAAATCGAAATAATGTATAAAACTTGTTTATTGGCGGACGAATCGTAAATACTTCTTTTTGGGTACACGTGGACGATCTAGGTATCTTTAAAAATTCTTGTGTCGGCCATGGACACTCGTGACATCCGAAAGAGTCGCAAGTGCGTTGCCGGCCCTTTTGAGGAAATAGGGAATACGGATAGGTGGATTAGGGAAGTTGGGCCACCGGTAAACTAGCTCACTGAATGAAACAGCACGATACCGTTTCACGCCAGCTTTCTGTAAGACCGTTGTATCACTCCGGTCGAGCTCCTTTCGTGTATGTACTTGAGATTGGAAAATGTCTCATTGGTTATTGCCTCCACCGGGGTTTGAGCCTGCACCTTCTCGAGTGCGAACCAAAGGTCATACCCACTAGGCTACGGACGCTCTGATATATTGAATTGTAAAGTTCGTTCCGTTCGCCGTGCTCGGCTCGTTTGTTTCTGATATATGTGTTTTTCTGTTTATTCAGTAGGTCAGAGAATAGGCAACTAAGTGGACACGTGATGAATGACTTTCCTATTATTATCTTTCCTTTCGATGAAATATTTAGTATTCAAATAGTACAGTAGTTGGTTTATATGGATGCTTTTTATTTCAATTTAATGCTCTCGTGGATAAAACAGGAAATAGGTTAAAAGCTTATATGGGCAGCGAGCGAGTCTATTCTAATGTCTGGTTTACACGAATTAATTAGATAAGTAGGTAACTAAATTTTAAGTTATTAACTTCACGTAAACACAAAATTTTGTAACAAGTGGCAAGTTGAATGACTTAAAATTAAGTTAACTACTTATCTACTTAATACGTGCAAGCCAGACATCAAGTAACTTATTATCCCCCTTTCAATTTTACCATGCGAAGAGAATGTATCTTCCTCTGCTTATGCCTCGGAGTTCTGAAATCTCGTATCAGAGGTGAATATTCGTACAACTGGAGGCGGACAGCTGTGTATTATACGCATACTGTTAGCATGTAATGTACGTTTGCGATATTCAAATGTATCTGCTCGTAAAAGCTTGTAGCCGAATGCATACTTTATTATCTGCATCGCATATAACAATTATACGTAAAGTGAGTTCAACACGTGAATAACTTTAACAACGTTCCAGCTTTTGTTTACGACTTCACGTGAGTCGAGTAGCCTGTGATTAGCCAAACTAATTCTGTGCCAAAAATCAAGTCAATCAGTAGCTTCGTTTGGGCGTGAAGAAATCCTACTACTATTATAAAGGCGAAAGTTTGTAAGTATGGATGTATGGACGTATGGATGTATGAATGTTTGTTACTCTTTCACGTAAAAACTACTAAATGGATTTGAATGAAACTCTACCACAATATAGCTTATACATCAGAATAACACATAGGCTACAATTTTTGAGGTTTTTAATGTGAGGTCGTAAAAAA
>JAOTAV010049511.1:0-16458 GCA_026546445.1 Cyclargus thomasi
CTTGAATGCCGACAGAAAACTTCGTCAAAATCGTCCTGTCTGCGTACGAAGTCGCGGGCAAAAGCTAGTTTATTATACATGAGACATATAACATGTATGTCGATTAATGTCGTAACATTTTGTTGACAACAAACCTATTTGTAGAACCTAAAACCAAAAAATTAATTTAATAAAAAGTAGCAAGAACAAGCTATTAATTTAGTGAAATTTTCCAACAAATTACTTTTCCACATTCCCTTGACCACATATCCCTGACATTCCCTTAAAAGACATTATTATTATTTGTAGTTAAAATTATATTCTTCTAATACCCCTTATCCTTAGGCTCAAGCTATGTATATTGCCTTAAAAATAACGGCTTTGCTACCAATATAATGTGTTAACTTGCGAATTGATTCAAATTTAATTGATGAGTAAATTATGCCTAGTAAAATCATTGATACTGAATATTAACGTATTGTAGATAGTATACATTTAATTTTAAGTGCCTTTTAAATAAGTAATTATTTTGTTAGTAGATGTAAGTGCTACTGCCTAGTATAAATAGATCAACTCAGTTGCGGAGCTCAGCGGGGCTCTATATGTGGGTGAACCTTGTTTACTCGAACGACGCCTACCGCGTCACTGCCACATAAATGAAAGTTGAGTATTTTCAAGCGCATGCACACATAGAGCCGCGCGCACAACTGAGTTGAAATATCTGTACATTATACTTAATATCAAGATTTTATTAGAAAAATGTGTTATTCGAAAATTTAAATATTTTGACAAAACTGTAAACTAGTAAATGGATCTTAAGGTTATGCCGTACTAAAAGTTTCGCTCTAAAAGCGGTTCTGAATTTTTCTTTGCTCTGCGACCAGTCTGTAATTATGACGTACCCAGGCTTTTAGCTTGATAACCCATAATCTTACCACTAACCGTTTATTTTTTTTAATTAAATAGAAAATTCATTTGGACTTTCTGTAAGAAACTGTTTCTAGAAGACAGGCTTACAGATTGCCATTTATGCTTCCAACTGAAAAATCAAGGCCTTTGCTGCTTTAAAATCGTTTAGCATTTGTAAAATGGATAGTATTTGTGTACATTACGCTCAATAAATATTTGTGATCGAGATATTTTTATAATTAGACATATAATACTAATTGTGTATTTACTAGTTTAATTGTAGATAATAAAATTGAATTACTTTAAAATGTTTTTTCATTCTCTATAATGATTTATCATTTTAGTGTGGTGATTATTATTTAATATCCTTGGTATCATTACACTATATCCGCTTGGGTACATAATAAAACATGAAATTACATTTTTAAAACTTTATTTATAAATACCACTTTTCTAACAAATTTACATTTTTTCCAAAGAAATGGCAGTATCGTCAACAAAAAAGCAACAATAAATGAGGTTCGCTTTTTAAAAGTTTAAAAACATTTATAAATTCTTACCAATTTATATAAATAACGATATTAATAACAATAATAAGATTCGTACCATTTCTAAACTCACGAAGGATAGCAGGAATGATTTTGTGGAAAAAACCTTTAGAAATCATAATAGATAATTTTATTTGAATTTTCAGAACGAAATTTAAAAGAATTCTGTTATCAAGTTTTTAAAAAACCATTAGCAGAAGTAGGCACCAATTTGCATAATTATATTTTTAAATATTCCTTATTATACTAATTTTATAGTACAAAAGGAATATTTCAATCTTTTAGGTTTAAAAAATCTATGGAAACAAAAAAAATAAAATCTTAAACTGCCAAAGCACCTGTAATATCCTCATTCAAAGTATTGCAAAAGTCTACTGTGTATTGGTAACCTAGCTTTAGGCCAAATAAAGTATTAGAAGCTAACAATAAGTATGAAACAGTGCCAGAAAATATGTGCAAAATACTAAATTGAGTAAAGGTCAATTCTCACCGCAACGTGACGCGACGATACGCGTAAATGTGTTTCTAAATTGTATAGAATTGAAAGATTTCGATGTCACTCGAAAGACGTCTAAAGCTCGAAACAACTATCGGTTGCGGCTAACGGAGGCGACTCACAGCCGCGACTTTTTAGGTACTGGGTATTCACAGTTTTGAAGCCAGCGCGCCAATTCAGTTCGGACGTCCGAACGCTCAAGGTCAGACCTAGGACTCGTCCACGACTAACGTCTTATAGTTTGCACACTTCAATGTACAATTATTATCTAGAATTGAAGTCTGTCAATTAAATACAGAAATGCATCTCAAGATATCCTATATAACGCGTTACGTTGCCGTGTGAATTGACGCTATAGTATAAAATTTCTAAGTAGCACAGCAATTATACCGATGCCTACCTACCTCAACCTCGTATCTTAAAAATGGCTACATTTCAGGAGACAAAAAAACTGATGATATTTTTTTTCTCGGCAATTGTACAAAACTAGATATGACCTCATATCTAGTTTTGTACAATTACTGAGAAAAAATATATATATTCAGTTTTTTTTTGTCTCCTGAAATCTAGCTATATTTAAGATACGAGGTTGAGGTAGTGAGGCGTCGATACGCATATTTACATAACCAATTAATTTAATCTCAGGTATTGTCTAAGCGATTCAGCCAATGCTATCACCGTTTCTTACTATCATCACATGATATTCCTAATAACATTCATTTACGCTCTATACATTAACTACACACCTGTAACAATTGAGTCTAACTCAACACGGTTATTAAATAAGATGGAAAGGGTGACTTATATAAAGGACCGATATTGCGTATTAAAGGTGAAACCGCACTAACGCGTCACGGCGCGGCGCGACACTTTGTCTATAGCACGCTGGTGACAGCGTGACGGTGACGTCAACGAGATTTTTTCGCCCCGATAAAATTCCACTGTGTGACATAGGCGAAAGGTTTCATTTTCCTTCACGCGGCTAATGACGGCGACGAGAAGGACGCTAGAGCCATGTCGCTAGAAAATGAAACCTACAGCCTATGTTATACTGTGTCATACTATCTGTCGAAAATAATCATCAATGGACAAACGGCCACAGAGTTGACGCTTGTCGATATGGAAGTGCAGTGTTGAGCTGTATTGCGTCTCATATAAGTATGGTTTCACCTGTTGAATATAACGCTCGTTCAAAAAACATCTTAAAATTTAGTCACCAGTATGCTCATACTACAGACATGTAGTTACAATATAGATTCCGACTTAGGTAAAATGACAGTTAATTTTTTCTTAACGGACCAATACTTTTAACCTGTCACTTTACGGAGGTCAAAAACCAGTTTATTGCCTCGGCACTACTTCGAGGTGGTTCAGAGGAGCCCCGGGGTGTATGCCCCGGATGAGGGGTTCCAGGCTCTTGTAGTAGATGTCTCCGCTCAACTCCTCGAGTGGCACCTCCGCCTCGGTCTTCGCCTGCTTAGTCGCTTCGTCGACCTCCTTACGCACCTTAGCGTCTATCTCCTGAAAATTATACAATGTGTTATAGAAAGCATGAAAAGAGTTGCATATTTTGAAGTTGGCATACGACGACGGGAATAAGTATTGTCGTTATTTATAATTTTATTCTTAAGTATATATTTTTTTTGTTTAACTTAGAAATAGACCAATGAAGCAACATCGTCATGCTTGATGAAGCTTCTTAATAAAGAAAAAAAAAGAGTTGCAAGTATGTTATCAGCGATTTAAGAGAGAATAGGCTAAATTGTTGGAACAGGAAAATGTGAGAATAAGACTAAAATAAACATTGTTTTGTAGATAGCTCGCTAGTTGGAGCCACTGACTATGCCGTGATTCTGTCATATCTGTTTAAAAATGTAACATTTCTCTCTCTCTTGTGTCAATCTTTGTTCACGATAGTATTGTCTGAATATATTATCTAAGTTTACGTAATTAATCATCAAGCATCAAGTGAAACACAGCGTAAGCGTTATTTCACCGTTTCTGTGAGACCATAGTATTTCACCGATGTAGCCCATTTGTGTCGCAGCTCCCAACGGCATCATAATAGTCAACATTTCCCTCACCTTGAGCTGATCCGGAGTGGCAAGTTCGGAGGTAAGCAGCTTGTCCTTGAACGATGTGATGGGGTCCCTCGTCTGCCGCACCTCCTGTACCTCGTCACGGGTGCGGTAAGACGTGCCGGGGTCGGACATCGAGTGTCCCGAGTACCGGTAAGTCTCCATCTCCATTACCAGGGGGCCTGCGGTGATGATGATGAGGACATAAAATTTTACGCAATTTATGACGAGATAGGTGATAGTAGCGATGATGAGAAGATGCAGAATGTATGCGTGTAGCAGCGGCGTGCATAGCATTTTTCCTCAAACTAGGCACTGCGGCGACTAGGGGAGGTTGCGACAGGACTAAGTCTGGGAGGTCCCCTATTATTAGGAGCTAATCTAAATATTTTCATTTTCAGCTATGTCATCAAATCTAAGCGGTCTTACGGCAAAGCGTTCGCGCGATCTAGAGCGCTATCAGTGACATCTATTGGGCGAGAATCACTTCTGAATACTTCGCAGGACCTGGTCATAGTCACGGTCTATGCGTGTGTGCGTCGCGACCACTGTACGAACACTAAAATTACTTCGCACACGTGCAACTAAGGCATACGAATCGAAGCTGCATGAGATGAGAACATCGTGTCGCGACGCGGCGCTTAAAACACAACAACCGTTGGCCGTATCGCGTTAGTTATAATTGATATTAAATAAAATATAAACCTTTTGATTTATTATATATTATTTATTGTTTTATTTCCTAATACCTAAAGTCCACTTATAATTACAATTACTCTGTGAATGGTAAGTAATGCACTGTATTTATGCCTATAGGGAGCGCACGCCACTGGCGTGAAGCAGCGTAATACTGAACGCACATCTATCAGAACCGAACGAGCCGAACGCCGCAAGTGAAACGAATTTTAGAATTCAATATATGAAATGTCTGGGAACCTCGCACATTTGACCGCGCCAAATCGTCCTAATATGCATTATTTTTTTTCTCTAATCTAACTTTATTAAAAAAACTATATAGTCCAATCATTTTTTTGATAAAATTGAAAACAACAAAGTTACAAGTCTTTCAAGTCAGAAAGAGAGATCCGATATTGATTGTGACGTGAAAGTCCATAAGCTGCATACAAAGTTCATACTAAATTACGTTTTCTTAGAAAGAGATAGGTAGAAAACTTAAATCGCTAATATCGTACTTATTTCACAACAGAATTCAGATTTTTTTGCATTTAATAAACTTAGTTTAACCCGCAACTTCTTTATTGTCCGAATCGTTCGCTATCAAAGACAAAAAGGGCTTGACTTCGGTCTTTCGGTTTTGATTGTTGTGCGTTCCGTGACGTGCTGTATCCGTGGGTTTTTTTAAGCCCCGCTTCTGACCAGGTCTGCAGTTCCGTATTGGGGTGTAAATGAAGAGATATGTTACAAGGTTTCAGCTTGCCTCAAAATACCTACTCAAAAATTGCTACCAGCTCTCGGTTTATTATGTTTGCTAGTACACTTTAGTGCAACAATTGAAGTCTCCGAAATTGAGCGCTATATTTATCAATCAGTACATTTTTCACAAAACCCATTCAGGCAAAAACTGCATGAATACCACAAATACGGTGAAGTTTTAAAAGAAGCTACATAGTTAATGCCATTAGAGGCTAGAGCTTTCTTTCTTTCATAAAAAAACTGAACTAGTCTGCCAATTTCATATTTAAAAACTAGTAAACGCGGCATATGCATACTGAACACTATCTTAAGAAAGATCGAAATCGACAATGTTGGTTAGTCGTTTTTGCCGACTTTTGCTTGGAAATACCTGTCTGGATTTTTATTTTATTCGTAAAACTTACAGCATATTACAATATGAATTACATAAATCAGAAATTACAATGATGATGCACTATGTCTATCTCTTCTTACTTTCAATGATACCGCTCCATTTCCAACTCTAAAACCGAAGTGCTTACCCTTCCCACTGGTGCAGTAGTCAATAGCGAAGCGGGTTGCCTCGCGCGTCGCGATGGCGTCCATGCCGTCCACCCAGATGCCGGGTATGTAGTCGCCGCGAGAGTAGTAGTCCGTGCTAGCCGACGAACGGTCCACGCTTGTACCCATACCTGGGGATATGCCAATCAGTTAAAATCTGTCGCCCTCTGAAATATTTTTAAGACTCAAACGAACGAAACGGAGTGCTGTGTTTTACTTTAACAATTGTGAAATGACGTTGAGAAAGACGGCAACTATCGGTCGAGTCCGAATATTTAAATGTATGCAAGAGTAGAGCTTCCATGCACATCTTTCAAATGCACAGTTCGTGCATTTGAAAGATGTGCAATAATCACAGTAGACAACCGATAAGCTAGCGACAGCCAGACTTCTGTCATTTTATTAGTGGAAATTCACCACTGATTGTGGCGTGTGAATTTCGAGTCAGCTTCTTATCTTACAATTGCGATACTGCACACGGTGTGTGAGTCAAGTTTTAAATTGGTTAAGTAGTTTAAGGAGCTTTGCTATCTGCAACATTTTTGACAGATTCTCCACTTGCACAAATAAGTTAATATATATGATAAGTGCCTATCAGGAAGAGGTGGAACAGGTGCTAAGAATTTATAGTGGACAAACACAAAATTTTAATAAATAAGAAATAGGCCCTAAAGAGTCTATAGCGGGGTTTTCTTTATGCAAAAGGTTTTGCTTACCATATCCATTATTCTCGCAAACGAACACACATGGCAGGTCCCACAGCTTGGCCATATTGTACGCCTCAAACAGCTGGCCCTGGTTGGCGGCGCCGTCGCCGTAGCACGCGAACGTTACGCCACCGTCGCCTCGGTATTTATGAGCGAACGCTATACCTGCACCTAGTGGCACCTGCAATTTGTAAATTGTAGATTACAACTCCTATAACTATCTGTCTCGTGCCCATTTCATAAGGAGTTAATGTTAGGAGTATTAAGAATAGATTAAGGATCAGTCACTGGATGGGTGTTACCCCTAAAATCGTGACACCCGGCCCTTTCCTATGCCACTGTTTGGAGAAGTAGGCGAAACAACATTGTGACACCAGAATTTTTTATTTACATGACTAGATGACGCCTGAAATTCCATTGCACTAAATATGGTTACAGGAAACCTTACATTTTTTTAATAATAATTTTAAACATTTTAATTTGTCCTAGCAGGTTCAATGGTGTAGCAAGTTTCATCAAAATCTTTTCATCACTTTTGAAGAGGTTGACAAATACTTTTATACCAATGTACATATCCAAAAATTTTAGAAACTTTGCGTAAATGCTGTTTAAGCACCGAAAAAATAATTTGAAATTAATATAATGTGGACTGAATGTAAATAGATAGCTAGATAATTAAAGCGCTACATTACAAGATTTATCAAAATTTTATGAGAAAAAATGCATGCATGTAAAATGTTACTTATGTCTTCAATTCAACCCACCTGAGCACCGACAATTCCGTTACCACCAAAGAAGTTCTTTCCATACAAGTGCATTGAGCCTCCCTTGCCCCTAGAGCAACCAGTCCTTCTACCAGTCAGTTCTGACAATACACCCAAAACACTGACACCCATCAAATGGGTCCAACCATGGCACCGGTATGCAGTAATGACTGTGTCAACATCTCTCATCGCAGTACGCATACCAACAGCTACGGCCTCTTGACCTAAAAATGATGGCAATTTTTAAACTTTTTTTTATATTACTTTTTTTAACTATAAAAATAAATTTTAACATATTCATTATTTATTATGCTTATATTGGAAAGCTAGCTGTTGGATGCAGTTTTGCATGCTTTAAGAATCATTTTTATACAAACTTTTGTTCACTATTTTGCCCCTTTGGAGGTAGAATTTATTTAAACTAGCAAATATTATTCAATGTGTTGATAGATTTCTAGATCAGTCAGGAAGCATCATTAAGTTTTGTTTATTTACATTCTTTAGGATACATTAACATTTAAGCTTATTATTTCTAAGAAAAGGCTGGACATGGCTAAATTTATACATGCAAAAAGCTTGTGTATTACCTGAATATAAGTGACAGAATCCACGAATAATCTTTTCTTTGTACAGATTGCCTGAGGCAGTCTCAATTCGTCGCAGGACGGCCAGTTTCTCGTAAATTTTAAGAGCATCTTCAGCTGTAAGAGTGGCTGTTGTAGCTGGCCCTTTATCTAACTTATGAAGTTTATAGGGCTGAAATAACAGTTTTTTATTGTAGGTAAACATGACTGCACTTGACATTTTAAAGGTTATGTTACATAATTTAGGTATTTAACTAAAATTTAATAACAATAGTCGTAATTTTTAATCTTTGAAACCATTCCTAAGCACATGTTCCAATTCTATGTCGATATAATTTATGCGTTGAATTAAGAATAATTTACCTTAACTTCAAATGTTGCTTCAGATTTTGTACTATAATTTGCACTCGAGCCTACGGTCACAGGGGCGGCAGCTTTCTGTAAATTAATTCACAAAACCACTTTACTTTTGAACTTTTACACGTAGACTAACAATATTGACGGGCATAACTTAATTTAAACAGAATACCGACCGATATTTTAGTTCCCGAAAGAAGTTTGGAGACGGACGGGATAAGCTTACTCATAATGAGAATTAGTTCTTCCTTGAACCCCAGATTAAACTAACAAATAAACTGGTTTACTTTTGATAAACCAGAATGTGATATTTTTTATAAAATAAGGTTTTTAAAAACCAAAAATTTGTCTGCCGACCCCTAACACGACCAATACATGATAAATGTCAATGTCATTTCAGGACGAAAGGTCACTTACTTACGTTCAGAAATGTAATTACATATTGTTAGGTAGGGTTTTTTACTAAAGTGTAATATATTGGCCAGGGTGCGTCTTTTAACACGGGTACTGTAAGAACATTAAATAGTTTTAAAATTTCAAAAAAAATATTGCTACCGGTATTATAATAAAAATTTGCGTTAAGTTCTTTACTTTTCAAGAAAATAATTACTTAAAAAGTTATGAGATATACTGAAATATTATATTGGATGCCTAAGTATAATCAAAATACGAGAGAAGGAACTTTTTTCTTAAAGTTTAAAAGAGTTACAGCAATAATATCCTTAAAGTTGTCAATTTCAGAACGAATGCAATCTGACGTCTTGATAGCCAACCAAATCCGATAAACGCCATGAAACGTGACAGATAGAAACGTTCAAGAGTGTGTTCCGAAACTGAACTCGTTGAATCCTACGGTTAGTAAAATACTAATAGCGCAGCCAATGGTGCAAATTTATTTAATTTGATTTGCTTCTAAGACTGCCGAAGACAACAGATGGATGTTGCCTACATACTATTTAGGATTGAAGAACACTCTCCAAAATTGTTGTTTCATTCATTGTGCAAGTGATGATTCAAGATTTGCGTTGTTCAGAAAATTACATTATAAAATCACAATACGAAACAGTTTTTCATCATTCTACTTTCAGTCTGTGAAGTGTCTTATTTCTTCTAACGCTGGTTTACTGTGTTTCAAAAGAAAATGGAATTTCCACATATTGGCAAGAACTGCTCGTTCTCCTCTTGTAATAAACTAGGTAAAGAAATTTTAAAGTACACAACTGCTACTCTTGTTATTATTTAACTATTAGACAATAAGAAATGTCCTTAATTTTCAGATTTCCTGCCTATGAAATGTGATGCATGCAGAGATGTTTTTTGGTAAGTTTGAATCTGCTTAGTATTATATTGATTGGTTAAAAATTACTGGGTATCTCCTAGTCTAACTTGGTGTTTGAATGTTGTTCACAGTTCTGATCACTTTGCATACACGGAACACGAATGTCCAGCACCAAATGCAAGAGATGTACAGGTTCCAGTCTGTCCGCTTTGTGGTGCCCCTGTACCAGGAAAAAGAGGGGAACCACCAGATATAGCAGTTGGAGCACACATTGACAACCAGTGCACTTCTGACCCTGCCAGAGAAAGAAGAAACAAGGTTAGACAGGCACCAAATATTATATGTATATATGTAAATGTAAAGAGACAGTTTTTTTAATTTCAATATAGATTAAAAATCTAGTAAATGGATATTCAAAATAATATTTTCACTACGATTTTCTCAAACTTATTGGGTAACCATTTCAAATCATAAATAAATATTAAATCTGATGTTGTGATGGACTTTAACTAACAAAAGCCAATTAAACATTTTCAGGTGTTTAAAAACAGATGTTCTCTAAAAGGATGTAAAGCAAAAGAGATGGTGCCTTTAGTTTGTGCAGAATGTTCATTGAATTTTTGTCTTCGACACCGACATACAGCTGATCATGCTTGTGAAGGAAAACTAGCAGCTAAAAGAAGACAAGCTGCGTAAGTAAGCCAAACAAATAAACTTACTTTGAAGCATAACTTTGCCCATTTATTTCTGATTCAGGAACAGTGTTCTAAGAAATATTTGCATATAACATAACATATCAAGACTTGGAATTGTTTGTGTCTAGATGTATCTAGAATGACTAGTGATAACTAGTTTTTTTCCATTGAGTGATGACTTGCAAATATTTAAATAAGTTAATGATATTTATAATATTTCAAAAGATTTTTTTAAATGTATCTAAATATGGTTTCTTTCTGTATAATAATCTTAAAAAAGTAACCATTTTAAATTACAGCAATGCAGCCATGGCTCGTATGAAAGCCAATGAAGTTAACCTGGCAGCTAAGACACCTCAACCAATACAAGTTTCTGCTTTTTCTGAAGTTCAAGGGAACATGGTGAGATGTGTTTTTTTAATATTTTAAAAATATATTTTCTATGCTTGAACACTGTATAACCCAAGTGTACCTTTAAAATCGCAGCTGTGTTGTAATAAAAAATTGTAAATTTCAGACTGAAGATGAGGCTTTAGCACATGCACTTGCCCTATCCATGCAGGATGACAACTCAAGCCTACAGAGAGACACCACTTTTGCCCGAGCTCTCACGCGTCAGAGAGTTGGCGGTGAGCAGAACAACAGATGCTCAGTTTCGTAGCACAGTTACAGTTACTTGGAAGGAGTCAGCTGATCAGCAGTTTTTAACACAACTAACTTAAGAACCTTAACAGATAATTATGGGGTGTGGAATTAGTTTGTTGTGATTGTGACACACACTGTTTCGAACTGTGCAAGGTATAATTGATCAATATGGTCATAAGTGACAAAGAATCGCCACTCAGCTTAGTTCATGACTAATATACTAGTTACATTTGAATCCAACATGAGAATTAAAGTTAAATTTTACCTTAAAAATGCCTGATGTATGTTCTTAACATGATCATAACTGATCATGTTAAGAACATACATTTTAATTGTTGTATACTTTCTTAAAATTTAATACTAGTTTTGTGTAAACTTCTTGATGTTAATCAAAAATACATTTTTGCTTGCAAACAATTTTTTCTAGTGTAGACTGGTAATACTAAATATGCATGTTCCTTAAAATTTTTCTCAAAAAGTGATTTGTGGACACACTTTTCTTAATATAACTTCTGCATAGTCATTGTTTTTTTTAAACTATAATTGTTGTTTGCATGTTTTCTAAAATGTGTATGAATTTTACATATCCTTCAGCACTATACTTTAAAATCAAATGTGTTCATTGTTTGTCTATTCACAATATGTATTTAGTTACTTGTTACTGGTGTAGAATGATGCTATGTTATGTATAAATTCATTTAGTAATTGTATGTATAATAAAAATTTAAAACTCAATGAAAGTGCTGGTAGAATATTTGCGTCGATCTGGTGTAATATAATTACAGATCAATTCATACTCATTAACTTTTTTAAACATAACATATTAATATTTTAAGTTGTAGGGGCCGAGTCATTACACTATTAATAATATGTATATGGAAAGTTTGTTTAATTTTAATGCAAGTTCCTTATACGCTTTATAGCTCATGCTAGACGTAGAAAATTAATTATTAAAATAATTAAGTATTATTGATGATTCAGAAAGGGTGTTTACATTATTTAGAAGAAAAGACAAAAATAATATATATAAGTAAGAAATAAATTCCAATTAAATATTAATAACATCATATTATGTTTGCAAAACAAAAAAGGTCAATTTAAAAGTTAAATTTCAGGAGTCCAAGTATGTTACATAGCAAATTATGCACAAAATTTAAAGTATTTTGTTAATGTGAATAAATAAAATTATTTTAAATATGGTTTTGATGTTTATTAATAATAATAACCCTTATAAAATTTAACAATAAAAATCACAACTTCCATTTGGTATAGAAACAATAATATAATAACAATTTTAAATCACTTACCTCATCTAAGTTGATAACAATAATCCCGCAGAAGGTAACAACAAATAAATACAATAGTAAAAATCCTTGATTCTAGATTATTTCTAAGTTGAAATTAAGAGAATGGTCTAATCTTTAATCAGAAAAAATGATCTTGGTAACTAAATGATCTTGAGCAATTTAAACCTTGATAAAATAAAAACAAAGTTAATCTGACAATACAAGTAACTTTGTTGTCATTATAACATCTATATCATTTCACGCATTTCAAAAGGTCATTTCCGATTCTATGTGTTAATCGGTCTTAAGTCTTAACTAACTTTTGGCTTGTGAATATTCTTATCAACTAATAATGTAAATCTTTATTAAAAATATATATATAATTTGGATACATTTTTTGGTCCCAGTTCCTTATCTTACATGTTAGTAAATGTTATAGATTACTTAACAAGGCCTTATTATGTAGCGTCCTAAACTTATGGTTATCATTTAAATAGCTTGTTATAAATTCCGGAGGATTTCTAGAGAGGAAAATTTCTAAGCTCATATATTTAGCAGCATTGAGCCTCTTTCGCTCTGCGTTCGATCGACATAAATTCTTGTGAGCGTACACAGCGAAGTTTGTCGCTATCTTCTCCACAAGCCTGGCTGTTACTTGCCTCTGGTCATCCTCCAAAGTTACCTGAAAAAAGTTATAAGCATAAGCAAAAAGCAAAAATTTCGTGTATAAAGCAATACACGAAAATTACAAAAATATTTTGTGTTAAGTTATTAAAGACTAAAAATAATAAAAATGGCTAATAAATTGATGAAAAGAAATAACAATTTATGGTCCGTGTGTCGAGGAGTAATTTTAATATGTGGCAGAAAAAGTTGCTTTATCGCCAGTGAAACAATTTGCAGAGTTTTGGTACACTAAAAGGTTTGCTGTGACTTGTGGTAAAACTTGGAAGTTTTGTTTGCCCAACTTGATCACTGTGCCAATATTGTAGGCGTCATCTTAAGGTCACGAATGCGTCAGCACCGTAGGCTACGCACGCGTATATCTTGATAGCCTCGTATCTCCATTTTGCGAAATGCGGCGCGTACGATGCAAGCTAAAATGCCGCTTTTTACAAAAGGTACTCTTGAGCTATGAACAAAAAACGCGGCAACTTTTTGAAAAGCTTGATACTTCATAACAGCAATATTAATTTTAATGACTATAAAAGCTTTTAAAAAAATTGTAATACACGTCGATAGAGATTTTTTTTATTATGATGGCATGAAAATGGTGAAATCGACCAATTGTAATTAACGGCATTTAAGCTTGAGGGCGGCAGCACATCATTGGTTACACCAAATTCTAAAATTCAGCGCGTATGGTGCGTGTGGCGCGTACGGTGCATGCGGCGCGTAAAGTGCTGACAAATATGCGATCACCTTTGATGTATATTCTACAAAAGATACTCACTGTAAATCTTATCCACTGCCAAATCTGTACTCTCGATATTTCCGCAGTAGCAGAGTCTTCAACATTTCCCGTATAAAAGAAATGTCCAATACCAGCTAACCAGTGGTATATAAACAGTATAGTCACAGCTACATTGTGTTTCAAACCCTGTAGTGTGACCCCACCAGAGGGAATAGTCAACAAATCCTGTGCAGTAACCTTTTCATTCAACATTCTATGAATCTGATTTGGTGTTGAGCTACTTTTCTTCCAAAGCTATAACATTACAATGTCAATAACTATTATGTTGTTACAAATCACGATAGTAAAAAAATAATTGCGTCTCGAATGGAATTACAGAATAATGACAAACATTTGTAACTGAAATTTGTTTGTTACCAAAAAAATAATCATTGTAATGCTGTTTCTTACTTATCCTTGAAAGTGGTAAAACTATTACCTCATTAACAAATGGCACAAGACGCGTGTCGTACACCATAAAACCATCAACACCAGCATTTATTTCTTTCATTTTACTCTCCAAGACAATGTTTACTATCTCCTTTGACCTGTTATAAGATATAATTTAATAATTATATATTTTTTTAGTTAAATAGGACTGTTACAAATTATTTAAAGTCTTAAAAACTAAAATGATATGCTCTTTGTTTTACTTCTCATCTTGTCCATTGGATCCAGGCTTCAACATAGCAGCAGCCATGCCACCAGTGGCTAAAGCACCCCGAGAGTGGCATGTTTTCACTACCAGTGTCATATAGCTTTTGAGGAACTTCTTGTCTATATTTACATATTTATTTCGGTCTGGTAACAAGAATTGTTCATAGCTACCTAAAAATGAATAATAAGTGCCATATTATAAAATTGTAGTGTTATAATTAAAAATGATTTGTGATAAACAAAAAAAACAATAATATAATTACCAAATTTAGAAATTATTGAAGCACAGTAATCCCAAATACCACAATTGAGCCCTATACAGTGGTCTCTTAAAACATATAGAATTCCCTCCATTTCAAAAGTAGACAGGATATTCTCTATGAGGACACAAGCTTTTATAGATCTCTGAGGCAGGCCCAACTCATTTTGAGTCCATACAAATATCTCATTCCATAGAGCCGCCTCAGATGCTCCTTCCAGTTTGGATAAATAGAAATATGGTCCACTGTTAGCTTCATACAATTTTATTGCATTATGATACATAAGAATGCCAAAATCAACCAACGGACCAATTGCTTCCTTTCCATTTACCTAGAAACAATAAATTATCAATGAGTATATTGCAATATTTACACAATAAAGTATTGTCACCAACAATATTGTATTAGCCAAGGTCTGTTTTACCAATTCAGGAAGCAGTTAAACAGGCCCTAAATCTTTCTTTGCCTATTCCCATTTTTAATGTACTTACTAGAATGTCATGATCAATCATATTCCAAGCTCTTGGTCTGAGTATCAATACTGGACATGTTGTTATGTTGGAGGGTGCTCCCACCAGCTTCCCATTAACAGCAAGATTGATATTGTTAAACGCCAACAACTGGTTCCTCCATGTCGGACAATGTCCATCATCAAAGTCCACCTGTACACCTTGAACATCAGAATTTAGGGCTGCCGTGAAATGTGCTGCATTTGAAGCAGAAACATCCCCGAGATCTACATGACGGTTTCTGAAAATATGTAATGTATATTTTACTAATAAAATTTTTAAAGAAAATGATAATGAACTTATACATTTACATATATGTATGTTTAATGATATTCTTACTGAAGCCGCAAAGGTAAAGGAGCAACTTTCCAAGATTTATCTTTCCACTCTGGTGTTTCTTTGAATACTATTTCATTTTTTAAATCAACTGCAGTTTTTAAACGTTTTTTGTAGAGCTGTTCTATTTTCGTTTCAAAGTGAGTATGCAGCTTCCACAGAAAATGTGTAGCTTCTTTACAAAACACCTTCTTTTGAATATCTTCTAGTCTTGGTGGAGGAGACTGGAGTAGTTCTATGTTTGCCATATTTGCCATCTACAACTGTAGGTAACAATATATTTTACTCTTTTAGATATTTCACTTTGTTTTCAAGTAAACACTGTCGCTGCTGCAACTTATATACACAAATATATAAACAGTGACCTTTCACATGTGTAATCTTATCAGTGTTAGCCATAGATTACTACGTACTACTAAAAGGTGTTAGCCTAACTTAACTGGTATAATTTTGTTACGCTAGTCTGCAGTCTACAAGCGCCTGTACTCTGTACAATATGTCAATGTACAATACGTCTGTAAAGTTTTGTAATGTTAAATTCGTTACGACATTCGATCGATTTTTACTTTAGTGATTTGCTTACGACAATTTATGTAATTTCACTGCATAATGTGTTTTAATTTTTACACCTACTACTTTAAAAATAATGTAAAAATCTTATTTTATGCAATATTTTACCAAGTTTTTAACAAACAAGGAAAATTCAAAATAAATATGTAAAAACCTCAGAATAAAGCTTGAATAAAGTATATATACTATGGAAACAACCGCAAAAACTAAATAAATACATAACCTTTAATAACCTCTTGTCTGTTACACCGGCTCCCGTTTTCAACACATTTTCGCCGCATCTGTTGACACACCGGGAGCCGGTTTGGGTAAGAGCGTTCTATTGTTCGCTCTAAAAAACGTTACTGTATATCCCCTATCCTTTCTAACGTG